>JBBBDQ010029263.1:105000-182500 GCA_037127315.1 Ascarosepion bandense
TTCAAACACTAACTATGACGGGTTTAAATGTTTATCAATTTCAGTTAATCTTATGAATATTTTAAGCATTCTTTCTAGTAGCTAACAATTCTTGTTTATAGATAGGCTATTTAAAATAAAATTCATTTCAACTGTTTGCCTTGAAAAAATCCGTCACAAGACGAAACGCATAGGCAAGAAAAGTACAGTTGAAGCCAAAGATAGCAGTGTACAATGCCTTTATCATCAACACAATGCTATACGGTATCGAGTCAGTACGCAAGACAAGAGAGGCGTCTGAACACCTTCCACGTGAGAAGTATCCGACGCATATTGGGAAACTCATGGCAAGACAACGTGCCCAAAACTGAGGTCCTGTCTCGTGCTGGTCTAGCCACCATATTCACACTCCTTAAAGAGCGCAGACACCTCTGGCTAGGCCATGTCCACCGCATGACAGACGGTTGCATTCCAAAATACCTCCTGTATGAAGAGCTGGCTTCTGGAAGTAAACCCATTGGGCGGCCACAATTGCGGTATCGTGACATCATAAAACGCGATATGAAGGTTGTGGGCATCAACACGGAGTCATGGGAGAGCGTAGCAGTCAAATGGAGAGGAACTCTGTGCCAACAACTCAAATAAAGGGAGGAGCAATTGACATAAGTCGCTATGGAGAAGCGGGTTCACAGAAAGCAAAATGACAGCTCCGACAGACCAGAAACAAAACATAAATGCAGCGTCTGTAACTCCCGCATCGGTTTCTACAGTTGCAGACGCCGATGCTCCAGCCAAGCAGACAAATAAGATGCTACCTATAGTCAACCCTGACCGACGGAGACCTACTATATATATATATATATATATATATTGAATACTGCTGCCACATCTGGTCGGGTGCCCATGCTATTCTCCTCGGGCTTCTTGACAAAATACAGCGGAGAATCTGTAATGTGATCGATACCGACTTAGCTGACCGCCTGCAGTCACTCTCTCACCGGCGTGACGTGGCTTCCCTGTGTCTCTTCTATAAGTACTTTCACGGCTTCTGCTCGGATGAGCTTAAATCACTGGTGCTCCCTAGGTGTGAATTTGCACGAGATACTAGATTGGCAACTAGGTCCCACCCCTTTTCAGTGAAACCGATGAAATGTAACCGCAATTTCTACTCCAACAGCTTCTTTTCTCGCACTTCCCGCCTGTGGAATTCCCTTCCGAATGATTGCTTCTCCGACGGCTACAACCCCCAGGAGTTTAAATGTAAGGTCAATAGACACCTCCTAACACACTAACTCGCACCCATTCCCTCCAACGCTCTCCGTATTACCTCCTAACTCGTCTATCACCATCCCTCTGACATTTCCTATACCCAATCACTCTATGTTGCCCCATGCGCTATAGTGGCAGTGGACTGCCTTGCTTGGGGTGATATTATTAATATATATATATATATATATATATATATATATATTATAAGGAAGTGAAAGATATATTAAAAACCTACTATTCGTGCATTTACTTATATAAAAAGTGCTTAATACAGAGTGAGTTGGTTATTGCAATGGTTTATAAAAGCATTATATTACTACAACAAAAATATTCTTTTTTCAGAACAATATTGTTCTTTTTTGTGTGATGCTTTAAAAATAAATGGTGAAAATGATTTATTTTAGAAAATATAAGATGTGTGCATGGTTATTCAGAAAATTAAGGAGGGGTGGTTGGAGGAATTAGACAATATGATTATGGATGTGTCAGTATTACTCAATTAATAGCAAGAATTAGGTTGAACTATGGAGTGGAACATTTGGGTCGCATGGAGATCATAGTTGCTTAATGTCAAAACATGACACTTTTTTAAATTTTGTCTGGAACGTACAATTTCCAAATAAGTAGATTATGTAAACACCGCAAAAATTTCTCTTCAAAATTTAATTAATTATAATATTCATTATATATTATGCTCTAATATTATTTAGAAATTATTTTATTAAAATTCATGACTCACACAATACTTATTTGGTTTTCATAATTCCAATATACCTTCAGTTCAGTTAAAGTGCCATACGTGATACACGCTTGGGCGATCATGTCTTGAAAGAGACATCACTGACTGGACAGAGGATTATTATTAATTTCTGCGGCAGACTGGTTGCCAGCCAAGGTTATAGAATGCAATCTGTCCTGTTATTTAACCCATAACTGGACAGAAGTGACGGATTAATACCTTTCCCAAAGGCATTTGCACGGAAGTGAATGCAATAATTCAACAGGAATTCGAACTCGGCTCCACAATTTCTCATTCCGAGCTGATATCCACTGCATCACAACACACATCCAATGTACATTAGTATACCGTAATTACTTAATTCTAATTTTGACCTTAAAGAATCCACCCTCTTTAACAAACAAAGAAGTATAAAATTAAACGTATCAAATCCTAAAATCCAACTTGTTAAACTATTTTTCTTCTTATTCGAATAATATATGCTCACATGTTCGTTCCATGGTATTCTCAGCATCCTCCTGTAGAATCACATTTTTGTTGCTTCAAGTTTCTCCTTCATCTTTGAGGAGATTGTTCGGCATTCACTGTCATATTGAAAAACAGACATCACATAACAAAACAGTACCTTCTTCTCTTCTTCGTTACGGCCTGCAAAGACCAAGGAAGACGGACGACACGAAGTGGCGGGTCGTTCGCCAACCAGTTTCCACTGCGTGAGACGGACAGAACGCGGAGGTGTCCATTATCGGCGGCAGACCTTCGCATTAGCAACAACGGTGGCGGCAGCGATGCGTTAAGTCCAGCGAACAACGGAAGACGGACGACAAAGAGGTGGCTAGTCGTCCGACAACCAGTTTCCACCGCGTGAGACGGACAGAACGCGGTGGACGACTATCGACGGCGGCGTAGTGCCAGCACTCGAGCAGAAACGGGAGAAGTACAGCACGGCGTGGCTAGTGGTCCGTCCGACATCCCAGTTTTGTACCGCCGCGTGAGACGGACGTACGCGGTGACGGGCCAGCGAGCAACGGAACTCAAAGCAGAGTTGGCGCAAAGGTGATGCCGCAGGAGAGACGAGATGCGCTTTCGATCGCGATATAAACCTTTCCTCCCATGTATGAAAGCAAGCAAATCCCGAAGAAGATACGAAACGATGGCGGTCGGCTAGCTAGAGAGTCAGCAGTCGTCACGGCAGCAGCAGCCTAAAGCAACGATCCTTTTTCGCGCGAAATATTCCTGTCTCTCAATATTCTACTCAGATTCTAGAATGCCAATTTATCTACGAATCTTACTGTCACATTGTCCGTCCTCTGTTAGAAAACTTCCCAGGTATCTAAGTTTCTGTAACTGCTGAATGGTAGTATCCTTAGCCTGTATTTGGCATTTTGGGTTTCTCTTTTCACTGATGACCATGCATTAAGTTTTCTTATAGCTTATATGTAGTCCTTCTTATCCACTGTCTTCAGTTAATTTCTGTAAAGGGTCTTGTAGTTTCCTTTCCGTGTCTGCTATCTGCACTGTATCATTTGCGTATCTTAAACTACGGAACTTCATTTTTAAGTTATCGAATATAAAAATGAAGATGGAGATTTTCATTTAATATTTATAACTCTACTAGCAGTATAGCCCGGCGTTGCTTGGGTGTAATGAAAGCTTTAAAACTAATCCATGGTCCTGAAGGTCAGACTCTTTGGACGTTGGCACGAAAGACTAAAAATCAATAGTTGTTTCCAGTAGACTGAAAGTTATTTTCCGTAGACTGAAAGAAAAATGAATGGATGTAAGTCAAATTTTGATATCCTAGTATCGATATCAAATAAGTTTTTTTCGTCATAAACTGAATTTTGAAGGCTAAATAAGTCCTCTGAGTAAATGGTATCATGGCTGAGACCAAGAACTACAATTATACCTACTTAGAGCCAAACCCGAAGCAAAAACTAAAATAAAAGGGCTGAAAAAAATATAGACATACAGGCAGATAACCACATCTTGCCTTATATATATATATATATATATATATATATATATATATATATATATATATATGTATTATCGATTTTCTGCACTATTGTAAGAACTGCAACCTTGAAACTTCTGAATATCGTTTCATATGTCTTTGTCTATGAGTGTATCAAATTTGATTAAAAACGGACCATTCCTTCTATAACCCGATTTTTTCGATTTTCGATTTTCGATATTTATCGGGGGTACCTCAGCACAAAACCTAGCTAAGAACACTTGCAGACGCTTATAGTACAACTGAGTAAACTTTCAAGAACATCGTTTCAGCCGTTTCGGAGTCTATAAGTAACGGACATTCACAGACACACACACACACACACACACACTTTCATTTATAAATAAGTTTAAATATAAAATGGATGTCCTTTGCCCTTTCAACGTAAATATGTAGGCGGGAAGAGAAGGGTAGTCTGTAATCAAAAAATATCTTTTGTCCTATAAATCTAAGCTTTCTTCGTGATACTATTGGATATATGAATTTTACATGACTACAGATAGATTTTATATTTCCTTTAATTTTGTTAGGTATACAAGATTTCCACATTAACCTTTCAGGTCCTTTTACATTAATTTATTCATTGTGTGTGTGTGTGTGTGTGTGTGTGTGTGTGTGTGTGTGTGTGTGTGTGTGTGTGTGTGTGTGTGCCAAAAACAGGAAAGAATTATACCTTAAAGGTCACTGACCCGCGTCCTCGACTGTCACCCTGAATACGCATTAGCAAGAGTAGTTTGTCTTTACCGATGAGAGAGCTTGAATGGATATTTTTGTGAAATTTTTAGAACACGGCAAACCACTTAAGAAATCCTGTTTCCTGAAAAATATCAACAACGAATTTTAGCATTTGTTTTAAACAGACAGACATCTTGTCTCGCTTTCCCTCGCTTTCCCTCACTCTCCCTATTTCTCTCTCTCAATCTCTGTCTCTCTTTTTTCCTGTCTGTCTCGCTATCCCTCTGGCTATCTCTCTCTCGCTCTGATAGATAGATAGATAGATAGATAGATAGATAGATAGATAGATAGATATGAAGAGACATAGATAGATAGAGAGATAGATAGATAGATAGATAGATAGATATGAAGAGACATAGATAGATAGAGAGATAGATAGATAGATATGAAGAGACATAGATAGATAGAGAGATAGATAGATAGATATGAAGAGACATAGATAGATAGAGAGATAGATAGATAGATATGAAGAGACATAGATAGATAGAGAGATAGATAGATAGATATGAAGAGACATAGATAGATAGATAGATAGATAGATAGATAGATAGATCCGAGTGAATGCAGAACGAAGAAAGAATTTTTACAACGTCCAAAACATTAATTTAAAACAGTGCTCGATATATAAAATATTAGCTGTGAATATTTATTATAAATTATATTTTAGAACATGTATATATATATATATATATATATATATATATATATATATATATATTGATATATATATGTATATATATTAATATATATATATATTGATTATTTAATTACTATATATATATATATATATATATATATATATATATTGATAATTTAATTACTTAGTTTCTGATCATAATAAGATGATACCAATGTACGCTTGTATGAAAAAGTGTTCAATATTGTAGAACTTTTGAATATTTTTCATTTGTAAACGATTTTTACGCGACCTAGGTTTCTACCATGAGTGGTGTCTTCAAGCAATTTTTAATAACTGATATTACCGTTTACTGTTTATTTTTTTCTATTTTTTATTTTTTAAAGAACGCTCACGTCACAGTGTTCTTTCTTTTTTAACCCTTACGTCGCAGGCAATTTTAGAACGCTCAATTTTTATAATTACAAAGAATTATGACGTTTTCATCCATGGTTGTATGAACCATAAAAAAAAAGGTAAACGATAAAACACTTATCGAAAATCGCTTGAAGACACCACTCATGTTAGAAAAACAGGTCGCGTAATAACTAGTTTACAAATATATATATATATAGGGAACTGGTAGGAAGAAACTACCAATGGTACACCAAAATAGAAAAAGTGCTCAGTACCACACAAGGTGGTAGAGCTAAATATAATCAACATTTTGGTTGTTCCCGAAACCTGAAACCGTCCGCGATTCGAGTTTCATGCACAAATGATTGCACATAATGCATAAAACTCGAGTCGCGGCCGGCTTCAGGTTTTTTTTTTATAAGCGTTTCACCCCGAGCAAGGCATGTCACTTCCACTACTGCGCAGGGGGCTACATAGAGTCGAGAAAGGATGATTAAATATAGGAACTGTCAGAGGGTGATAGGCGGGTAGGGATACCGAGAATGGTTAAATATAGGAAATGTCAGAGGGTGGGTGATAGGCGAGTAAGGATACCGAGAATGAGGGTTGGGTAGATGAGAGTGTTCTGAGAATAATTGGAAGTTAGAGTGGTAGGAGGTGTCTATTGACCCTACATTTAAACACCTGGAGATTGTAGCTGTCAGGAAAGCAGACTTGTGGAAGGGAGTTCCACAGGCGGGAAGCGCGAGAAAAGAAGCTGTTGAAGTAGAATTTACGGTTACATCTTATCTGTTTAACTGTAAAAGGGTGGGACCTAGTTGCTAATCTAGTATCCCGTGTAAATTCGTGCTTAGGCGGCACCAGTGATCTAAGTTCATCGCAGCAGAAGCCATGAAAGTACTTGTAGAAGAGGCACAGGGAAGCCACATCACGCCGGTGAGAGAGTGGTTGCAGCCGGTCTGCCAAGGTTTCGGGGACAACCAAAATGTTGATGATAGATAGATAGATAGATACATAGATAGATATTTTCAAGGGGGCTACATAAGAGAAGAGTGAGAGTTGAAGCAGGAGGAGAATAAAGAGAAAGACAAACCAGTTACTGGGGGTGTCGGAGAAAGGACAAGAGAAGGATGGGAATACCAGTGTGAAGAATGTTGTGAGGGTGAAATGAGAACAGGATACACGAGGTAATGGGGAAAAGACGAGAGAAGAACTGGGCTCAAATGGACAAGAGATTGGAATTGACGTTACATTTAAATTCTTGGAGATTCTAATATATAGAACCTGCTCATGCATAATCTTTACTTTTATTCACATATGTATTGAGCAGTTCTTAATAAAACGGTTTATTACTCTAATAGGACTTGGATCAATAACTTTTTATCGCCCGGTTCACACTCCACCTACATCTATTGAACAGGTTAAAAGGCTCATCCCTTGTTCCCTGTTTAGGATGTGGTTTCCGGCTTTCCCTTTTCCAATCTTTTCACTATTACATAGCCCCCTGCACATCAGTGGCGTTACCGTCTTGCTCGGGGTGATACGATTATATATATATATATATATATATATATGTGTGTGTGTGTGTGTGTGTGTGTGTGTGTGTGTGTGTGTTCAAACAATATGAGATACAATGCAAAAAATTGACTTTAACATACTCTTTTGTGATAAAATTGTTTACTAATTTAACTCTGACCAATAATTTAATATATATATATATATATATATACTAACAGACCAGATAGAGGGAAAGAGACAAGAGAATGCAGCTGATAACATATTTGAAGGGCCTGAGTAGGTGTATGACAGAACGGGGGTTGCGTGGTGTAACAGGAGAAAACGTGCTAAGAGCCACCAGGGGAAGGGAGACGTGGAAGGCCATGATCGTCCACGTCCTGAAAGGACTAGGCGCATAGAAGAAGAAGAAGAAGAAGAAGAAGAAGAAGCAGAATCTCTATATAACCGTCTGTCTCTCTCTCTTTCTCTCTCTCCATTTTTTCATTATCTATGCATCTGTCTGTCTGTCTCCGTCTGTTCATTAGCTGTAAGGCCGTCTATCTCCATTTTTGTCCATGTATCTGTCTTTCATTGCATTCACTTACGCGCAAATACCCTTGGGAAAGGTATTAGTCTGTCTCTTCCTTCCAGTCATGGGTTAAATAACAGCACAGATTGGGTTCTATAGCCTTGGCTGATAACCAGTTTACCGTAGGAAGTAATGGCAACCTACTGCGGGATAATCTTCTGCCCAGTCAGTCATGTCTCGTTCGAGACATGATCGCCCAAGCGTGTTTTACGTATGAACTTAACTGACTGAGCTGTCTTTCTGCGTCTTTTCATTATCTGTTTGTATGCTTATAGCTGTCTGTTCGTTATCTGTCTGTTTATCTCTGTCTGTTCATTTTTCATTGTCTATGTCTGTCTATCTTTATCTGTTTGTTATATATCTGTCTGTGAATATTTGTCTCTTCATTATCTATTCGTCTTTGTCTGTCTGTTTGTTATCTATTTCTCTATCTTCATATTTAGATTGTCTATGTATTTGTCTGTGTAGCTCTGTTTATTCATTATCTCTCTGTCAGTTAATCTCTGTCTGTTCATTTTTTATGTATCTGTGTGCCTATCGCCCTCTTTTCATTTTCTCTATATCTTTTTTTATTTTTTTACTTTTGAGTAAATAGTGAAATAGAAAGATTTTGTTGCGCCAGACTTCCAAGCGGAAATGGCTTATCTTGATTTGAAAGTAAACATTACAAATCCTGGCTTTTTTGTTTTTTACTCGTGTTGTTTTTTTTATATATAATAATTGACTTTTCTTTCAATTTTTTTTTTATATTAAAAATATTTTTCTTCAGCGTTTGATTTCATTTACCTCGGCTGGGATCTAGAAATTAAAAGTTATTCTGGGCCGATCCCTTGACGAAATCATTTGTGAGAAAAAATATTTGCGTGTCTGGTTCTGAAAGACTTTCCTTCGTTTTTCTATCAAAACTAAAATAACATTTTTTCATAGGAAAATAGGAGGGGGGTAAATGAATTTCTGAATTAGTTTTATTTAAAGTGTAAATAAAATTATTTTTTTTTCTGTGGATATTTTTTGGTTAATGGAATGATTTCAAAAATCATTTCTATCTTTCTATACGCTGTGTCTCTTCAGGAGGTAGTTGTTCATGGTCTCCATAATTTACTATCCTAAGCAATGTGTGTCACCTTACTATCCCTCCCAACCTCAGTCCTGTCTGTCGCCCATTTATACAAATTCCTTAGGTAGGATATGCTACATCTGTTTCTCCAGCCTTGTTTTCAGTATACCCTGTGCGTGTCAAATTCTCTAAGTATCCTTTCCTCATAATACACTCCATGAATTTAAGCATCTCTTTCTGATTCTAAGTACAAGTGATTTCATGTTTCTATTATCTATAGAACATTCTCCTTAATCCCATTCTCAATCCATGGAATTCTCAGCATCCTACTGTAGAATCATATCTTTCTTGCCTCAAATCTCCTCTTCGTCTGTGAGAAAATTATCCAACATTCTCTGCCATTTAGAAAAGTGGATATTAATCTCACTTTTCTTGGTTTCTAACAATTTTTTTCCTGTTTCTTATTAATTTAGCTTTGGATTTCGGTACCGTATTTTCTGGTGTCTGCTATGACAATTCCTAGATATTTAAATATCTGCATATTTTTTTATTTTAACGCTTATTAGTTTGCCAGAATACGTTATGTCATCTTCCATTTTTATTCATTAAAGATAAGTTCCTAAATACAGGATGAAGTAGAAATACTTCCCATATGTCTCACTCGGGAATATCTCCCACATAATGGTAAGGCATTAGGGAAAATGGTGTCTTCTTCTAAGATTTGTCGATTCTTCAATCCCCCTCCTATTTTCAGTTTTCTCTTTCATTTTAACTTCCTTTCACCCTTGCGTATTCCCGCCTTGTTTGGGGTGAAATGATTAAAAAAGAAAAAATATATTTTCTTACCATTATGTTAGAGGTATTTCTGAGAGACAAAAAAAATTGAATTCAGTTTCATGAGCAAAAGAAAAGAAGCCCAAAATGCGAGCTACTGGTCGGGGATACTAAAATGAAGCAAGTGCAGAATTTCAAAATACCTGGGCAGTGTTCTAAGAGAGGACGGAAAGTAAGACACTGAGACCCGAAGTCGCATTGGCGTGGCCAAGGACGAATTTCAAAAGCTAAGCAGATTATTGTGAGACACGAAGATTTCGTTGGAAACAAAGAAAAGAATATTAAACTCTTATGCGGCATCTGTCCTCTTATATAGCAGAAAATGCTGGACAATCTCCTCAAAGATAAAGGAGAAACTCGAAGCAACAGAAATGTGGTTTTATAGAAGGATTCTAAGGATACCATGAGCCGAACATATGATCAACGACGAGATCTTAGAAAGGATGCAAACGAAAAATAACCTTATACTTAACATCAGGAAGTAACAGTTGAAGTTTCTCGGTGACGTAATGAGGAAGAAGGGCTTGGAGATTCTAATACTTACAGGACGAATAGAGGGGAAATACAGGGGAAAGCAACGCGTGATATACTTGATGGGTTTGAGCAAGTGGATAAAGAAGCAGTGTTTTGGAGAGATACCAAGAGGAAAACTGTTCAGAGTGACAACGGATGAGGGGTAAGTGGAGGTCCATGATCGCCTCCTTCCTAAAAGGGTATAGCATATAAAGAAGAAAGAAGAATATGTCGGAGTTATTTCTACCGCACCTTGTGTTTTGAATTTTTGAACGCAATCCAAAATAGCAGGGAATTTTTCTTATTAGCTACTCAGTATAATTTTCTACCGACGATTTGTATTCTGAAGAAGGGTCGGTCGAAAGGTGTTTAACATATTTTAAGCGTTGATACTTCTGTATCTCGTTTTATTAATAAAATATGATCCCGATTTTTTTTTCTTGAAATGTATTATATTTTGGTGTGGCAATGGCAATTCATATATATATATATATATATATATATATATAGTGTATCGAGACAGCAGGTAAATTTCTTAATTAAATATAACATGTTTAATCATGAGCCGTTATAAACATTGTAAATTTGGCTTTCATTTCAGGTAAAAATAAAGAAAAAATTGTCCAATATTTCGATGTTTTTTTTATTATACTGGTTCTATGCTTTCGGCTCACATGAGCCATCTTCAGATGGGCTACAGGGATATTAACATAAAGACATCCACCACCAAAGAAGATTTTATCTTGTGTTGACATTAAACATTGCTATGCAACAATAACAGTCACCAAATAGCAAACGCAGATCGTAAATTTGTAATGCGTTTCTATGACGTCACACCTCGTGAGAGACCGAAATGTTAACAGAACCATATGTCCAAATTAGAAATAATTGTCGTATTAAGATAACCTTTTTCTACTGGCAACGCGTACTAATCTGAAAATTCAGTTCAGGTGTTAAGTTACGTGCTTCCCCATTCGTTAGTCGGGAGTGACCCAAGAAGAACACCCTGGTACAAATGGAGGATTATGCAGCTCCAGATCTGATATGACATCATTACATCACTAGTTATTTTCTGGTTAAAGTTATGAAAGAGCAATCACCTGTAAAAATATTGACTCGAATATGATAGACGAATAGTTTATAGAGTATGACTTGTGTGAAAGTATATGAGATATTCTGCCTGACACGTAATGAGGAAGGAGGGTCTGTTATCCTCACAGGACGGAGAGGGAGAGAGAGGGGAAAGTAGGAAGAGACATATTTGACAACCTTGAGCAAATGGGTGGTGCAGCGTGGTTTAGGAGAGATATCAAGGAAAAAATATTAAGAAGGGCAAGGGACAGGGGCAAGTGGAAGTCTATGATCGCCTATGACCTGAAGGGACATGGCACAAGAAGTATTACTTGTATTAAACCCATTGCTAGTTGATCTGGGTAGTATATTTGAAAAACCTACGATCATATGAGGTGGAAACACATATTCTCGTGCGATCAACGTCGAGCATGGCGTGTACCTAGATGGCTGACCCCCTGGGTATACTATATCCTGTAGGCTTGGATGTGCTGGTGTGGATATACATAATGGCTTGGAATTTTAAATCGGAGAGCCGAGTTCCAGTTGCAATCTGGTTTGTTATAATGACTTACGTGCAAATAGCCATGGCAAAATTATGAATGTATCTCTCCTTCTCCCCAGCTATGGATTAATTAATAGAAATTCTATCAGTAAATCAGTATCATCTCCAAAAAACTCTCACAATGTAAAAATTGTTCCACCTTTAAAAAACTTGCAAAGCGGTTGATAAGCCAAAAAAATTAATCAATATATTTGTTTTTTTTTTGTTTTGTTTTTTAATCATTTCACCCCGAGCAAGGCGGAAACGCCACTGATGTGCAAGGGGTTACATAAATATAAAAAGAATAATTAGAAAAGAGTGAGGAGTACAAGCTAGTTAGAAAGGAACAATAGAAAACTGAGAAAGAAGGTGCGATGACAGATACATAGGAGGAGAGAAAGGGAAGGTTATACAGGGGAGGGGAGAGAGCTAGAGGCCAGTGGTTAGTAGATGAGTATTAACTTTGCATTTACATTTCTGGGGGTTGTAGCCGTCAGGAAAGCAAGAATACGGGAGTGAGTTCCACAGGCGGGAAGTGTGAGAGAGGAAGCTGCAGGAGTAGAATTGTCGTCTGCATTTGGCTAACCTGACTGTGAATGGGTGGGACCCAGTTGCCAGTCTGGTTGCACGGGTAAACACCTGTTGAGGTGGCATCAGTGACTTAAGCTCATCCGAGCAGAAGCCATGAAAATATTTATAGAAGAGACAGAGGGAGGCCACATTTCGACGATGGGAAAGTGGCTTCAGTCGAGTCGCCAGATCAGTACCTATCACATTACAGACTCTCCTTTGGAGCTTGTCAAGAACACTGAGGAGAACGGCAGGGGCACCTGACCATAAATGGCAGCAGTACTAAATGCACGGACGGATGGTTGACTTGCATATATGCAGGATGGATTCAGGTGGAAAAAACATATTTTTTGTTTCCCTTCGCCCATTTTCTGGTAAAAATTAGTGCAAAGTAGAAACATTTTCTCCCCATACGAGTTGTATGGATTTAACGGGGTGCTTGAAAAGATAGAATAATTATCTTGGTTATCTCCTATCTCTAGTTACCCATATTTGACATTAGTATATCCATGATATACTAACACCGTAACACAGCAGAAGCAAGAGCCAGAATACCGACAATAAATAAATGAATTCGAAACACACATTATACTGAAAAAGATGTACGGGTATGTCACAAAAATATTATTTTCAATTATGAATCTGCCTGTCAGTATTTGTTTCACACAGAAAAAAAACTAGCAGCATGAAAGGGAAAAAATCAAGAGGGTCTTACTTGTCCTGTGTCCCGAATTAAAAACGGCCAAGAAAGTAATCTCATTTGTGTTCCTCCTTGGTAGCGCGTGATTTCCATTTGTTCGTCTTACCGCAGTAGGCTATCATGTTTCTTCTTTGCCTGGTCAACAGAGAAACTGGTGCTCATCTTCTTCGCGGACTGTCATCGTTCCCGATTTGTAGGCAGTAGGCTATCATGTTTCTTCTTTGCCTGGTCAGCAGAGAAACTGGTGCTCATCTTCTTCGCGGACTGTCATCGTTCCCGATTTGTAGGCAGTAGGCTATCATGTTTCTTCTTTGCCTGGTCAACAGAGCAACTGGTGCTCATCTTCTTCGCGGACTGTCATCGTTCCCGATTTGTAGGCAGTAGGCTATCATGTTTCTTCTTTGCCTGGTCAACAGAGCAACTGGTGCTCATCTTCTTCGCGGACTGTCATCGTTCCCGATTTGTAGGCAGTAGGCTATCATGTTTCTTCTTTGCCTGGTCAGCAGAGAAACTGGTGCTCATCTTCTTCGCGGACTGTCATCGTTCCCGATTTGTAGGCAGTAGGCTATCATGTTTCTTCTTTGCCTGGTCAACAGAGCAACTGGTGCTCATCTTCTTCGCGGACTGTCATCGTTCCCGATTTGTAGGCAGTAGGCTATCATGTTTCTTCTTTGCCTGGTCAGCAGAGAGACTGGTGCTCGTCTTCTTCGCGGACTGTCATCGTTCCCGATTTGTAGGCAGTAGGCTATCATGTTTCTTCTTTGCCTGGTCAACAGAGAAACTGGTGCTCATCTTCTTCGCGGACTGTCATCGTTCCCGATTTGTAGGCAGTAGGCTATCATGTTTCTTCTTTGCCTGGTCAACAGAGAAACTGGTGCTCGTCTTCTTCGCGGACTGTCATCGTTCCCGATTTGGAGGCAGTAGGCTATCATGTTTCTTCTTTGCCTGGTCAACAGAGAAACTGGTGCTCATCTTCTTCGCGGACTGTCATCGTTCCCGATTTGTAGGCAGTAGGCTATCATGTTTCTTCTTTGCCTGGTCAACAGAGAAACTGGTGATCTTCTTCGCGGACTGTCATCGTTCCCGATTTGTAGGCAGTAGGCTATCATGTTTCTTCTTTGCCTGGTCAACAGAGAAACTGGTGCTCATCTTCTTCGCGGACTGTCATCATTCCCGATTGGTAGGCAGTAGGCTATCATGTTTCTTCTTTGCCTGGTCAGCAGAGAGACTGGTGCTCGTCTTCTTCGCGGACTGTCATCGTTCCCGATTTGTAGGCAGTAGGCTATCATGTTTCTTCTTTGCCTGGTCAACAGAGAAACTGGTGCTCATCTTCTTCGCGGACTGTCATCGTTCCCGATTTGTAGGCAGTAGGCTATCATGTTTCTTCTTTGCCTGGTCAACAGAGAAACTGGTGCTCGTCTTCTTCGCGGACTGTCATCGTTCCCGATTTGGAGGCAGTAGGCTATCATGTTTCTTCTTTGCCTGGTCAACAGAGAAACTGGTGCTCATCTTCTTCGCGGACTGTCATCGTTCCCGATTTGTAGGCAGTAGGCTATCATGTTTCTTCTTTGCCTGGTCAACAGAGAAACTGGTGATCTTCTTCGCGGACTGTCATCGTTCCCGATTTGTAGGCAGTAGGCTATCATGTTTCTTCTTTGCCTGGTCAACAGAGAAACTGGTGCTCATCTTCTTCGCGGACTGTCATCATTCCCGATTGGTAGGCAGTATGCTATCAAGTTTCTTCTTTGCCTGGTCAACAGAGAAACTGGTGCTCATCTTCTTCGCGGACTGTCATCATTCCCGATTGGTAGGCAGTATGCTATCAAGTTTCTTCTTTGCCTGGTCAACAGAGAAACTGGTGCTCGTCTTCTTCGCGGACTGTCATCGTTCCCGATTTGTAGGCAGTAGGCTATCATGTTTCTTCTTTGCCTGGTCAGCAGAGAAACTGGTGCTCGTCTTCTTCGCGGACTGTCATCGTTCCCGATTTGTAGGCAGTAGGCTATCATGTTTCTTCTTTGCCTGGTCAACAGAGAAACTGGTGCTCGTCTTCTTCGCGGACTGTCATCGTTCCCGTGCTCGGAAATGCCTCCATAAATATTGACGATGTGTCACATCCCACCTCTGTAGAGAGGCTCGGGTAAATAATAAGACATTAAAAGTCGTATTTAGCAGTCGATTGAGAAAATACGTTAATTTGCCGCTGGACTTACTCTAAGAGTAGAATGAACCCAACCAAATAATAAACTGATTACAACAGGTAGAAAGAAAGAAAGAAAGAAAGAAAGAAAGAAATGCAAAAAGCCTAAAGAAGCAGAAATATGAAAAAAAGAAAAATTAAAAGATAAAAATATACAGAAAGAAAGAAAGAAAGAAAGAAAAGTAAAATAAAAAATTTAAGAAATTAAAAGAATGAAAGAAATTGAAAGAAAGAAAGTAAATTTTTGCCCGAGCTTAAGTGCTCGAAATTTCCTCGTTAAAAACCAACTTTGTGTCACATCCGGCCTCAGTGGTAAGGTTACTGGTTAATACCCAGAGACAACAAAAGTTCCACGCGAACTCAACCTTGTCAGACGCTCTTTCATCGAACGGAGAGGAACCCAGACGTGTCCATCCTGAGGGGGCAGAGTCTTGTCTGGAGAAAGATAGACAAGTGCCAAACCATACAGAAAGATAGAAATATAGAAAGAAAAGCAAAAGAAAATAAATTAAGAAATCGAAAGAAAAAAGAAATTGAAAGAAAGAAATGAAATACTGACAAAAAGTGATTGTTGAAATATAAAAATGAAAAATGGAGTTGTAAAAAAAATTTTAAAAAAACGAAAAGAAGCCCAAAACCTTAGAACGAAAAGAATGTTAAAGAAAAAGACGACAAGAAAAAAAGGGAATATATATACATAACTTTACAAAAAAGATTTTCAATGGAAAACCTGAAAACGTCAAAGAAACGTTGATTGATCAGGGAGATTTTTTTTTAAAGCTTAGCAACCTTTTGAGGGATATTCGGAGTGTAAGAGGTCGCTAACAGTACCCGATGGTCACAAACGCCCTACCCGACTAAGTCCTAAATTTGAGTAGACTAGGGAAGAAAAGGGCGAAAAACTTAAAAGAGAAGATAAAGTTGATGGTAAAGAAAACAGAAAAGTTTATATTGAAGAAGAAAAAGCAAAATGAATTCGGAAAAAAAGAATATAAAGAAAGTTTGAACTTGAGTTTTGTTTAACGGCATATCAAACTCTGTGGGTGATTTAATATTTTTTTTTAATCACCCCAAGCGAGGCATTCCACGGCCACTATTGCGCATGGAGCTACATAGGGGAAGGTAAAGAGAAGGAGTGGTTAGACATAGGGAATGACAGGAGGAAGGTGACAGATGAGTAAGGATACCGAGGATGAGGGTTGGGCAGATGGGAAGAGTGTTTGATAGAATGGGGGCAGATTAGTGTGTTAGGAGGTGTCTATTGACCTTACATTTAAACTCCTGGAGATTGTAGCCGTCGGGAAAGTAATCGTGTGGAAGGGAATTCCACAGTCGGGAAGTGCGAGGAAAGAAACTGTTGGAGTAGAAGTTGCGGTTGCATTTTATCGGTTTCACTGTAAAAGGGTGGGATCCAGTTGCTAATCTAGTATCTCGTGCAAATTCTTATTTAGGGGGCACCAGTGATCTAAGTTCATCGGAGCAGAAGCCGTGAAAGTATTTATAGAAGAGACACAGGGAAGCCACGTCGCGCCGGTGGGAGAGAGACTACAAGCGGTATCTATCACATTACAGACCCATCCATTCATTTTTCTTTCAGTCTACGGTTTCGCTTGAACTGGAAACAACTATTGCTTTTTAGTCTTTTGTGCCAACGTCCAAAGAGTCTGAGCTCCAGGACCATGGATTAGTTTTAAAGCCTTCATTACACCCGAGCAACGCCGGGCTATACTGCTAGTAGAAAAAAAAGAAAGATCAAAATGAGTAAGAAAAAATCAACATAGAAAATAAGGAAAGGAAGAAAAACCGAAATAACAAAACAATTTAGGAAGGAAATAAAATAAGAAATGGAAACAGAACAAATCAATTTAGAAAAGAAGAAAAGAGAGAACAAAAAAGAAATCAGTAAAAAAAAGAAAGGAATAAAAAGAAAAAACAAATCAGTTTAGAAAAAAGGTAAAGATAGCAAAAAGAAAGAACAAATCAATATTGAACAGAAGGAAAAAAAGAAAAAGAAAAAGGAAAACAACAGGAAGAAAAAAGGAAAAAGAGAAAGAACAAATCAGTATAGAAAAGAAGAAAGAAAAAAGAAAGAAAGAACTAATCAGTATAGAAAATAAAGAAAGGAAGAAAAACAGGAAGAACAAATTAGAAAAGAAAGAAAGAAAGAAAGAAAGAAAGAAAAACAGAAAGAACAAATAAATAAAGAAAAGAAAGAAAGAAAAACAAATTGGACAAATCAGTTAAGAAAAGAAAGAAAGGAAGAAAAACAAAAAGGACAAATAAGTTAATAAAAGAAAGAAAGAAAGAAAGAAAGAAAAACAGAAAGAACAAATCAATAAAGAAAAGAAAGAAAGCAAGAAAAAAATGAGAAAAATCAATATAGAACGGAAGAGAAGAGATAGAACATATCAATGAAAAAAAGAAGGAAAAAAAAGAAAATAATAAGGAACAAATCGACATAATAAAGAACGAAATACGAAAAAGTGTAAGAAAAAATAAATATTGAAAAAGAAGGAAAGGGAAAACAGAAAAAACAAATCAATTTAAAAAAGAAGAAAAGAAGAAAATAAAGAAAGATCAAATCAATATAGAAAAGAAGCCATCGGAGAAAAAGAAAACAACAAATCATTATAGAAGTAAAAGTAGAGAAAAATGAGAAAGGACAAATCAATGTAGAACATAAGGAAAGAAAGAAAATAAGAGGAAATAAGACAATATATTATAGAAAAAAAACGAAAAAGAGGAAGAACAAATCAACATACGAAAGAAAGAAGAGAAGAAAATATTAAAGAACAAAATGAATATGAAACAAAAGGAAAGGAAGAAAATGAGAACGAATGAAACAATATAAAAAAGAAAGAAAGAAAAAAGAAAAATGAAAGAAAGAACAAATCAATATAGAAAAAAGGGAGAGAAGAAAAAGAGAAAGAAAAAATAAAAAACTGAAAAACAAATCAATATGGAAATGAAGGAAAGAAGAAACCGAAAAAAATGAATGTAGAAATGAAGGAAAGGAAGAAAAAGAGACAGGACATATGAATATAGAAAAGACGAAAAAGAAAAGAAATAAAGAAATAACAAATCAAATAGAAAAGAAAGAAAGGAAGAAAAAGAGAAAGAACAAATCAATAAAAGGAAAAAAAAGAAAACAGGAGATAATAAAGACAAAGCAATATTCTCAAATTCCTAATAAAAAAATGAAAGCAATATTTGCAATGATTGCAGAGAGTGTTTTTACCTTTTGTGTTGGCTTTATTTGTGCGAAGGTTTATAATATGACGGTCTCCTTTGAATGGCAGGTCCCATATTTCCCTGGAGGATTGCCTGACAAACTCTAATTTCTTCTTGTAGCTTTGTTGTGCAGATTTAAACACGCGAGTCTCGTTTTTATTATCTTTTCCGCCATTTTAAGCTCCTGCCTCCATTTACCCGCCTTTCTATAATAATTACTCATTCTGTCCATCCATCACAACCAATTTTTTTATATATCTCCAGCTAGCTAGTTAACTACAAAGATAAAGATAGATAGATAGATAGATAGATAGATAGATAGATAGATAGATAGATAGATAGATATGAACAGACTGTGATAGATAGATAGATAGATAGATAGATAGATAGATAGATAGATATGAACAGACTGTGATAGATAGATAGATAGATAGATAGATAGATAGATAGATAGATAGATAGATAGATATGAACAGACTGTGATAGATAGATAGATAGATAGATAGATAGATAGATAGATAGAACAGACTGTGACAGATAGATAGATAGATAGATAGATAGATAGATAGATAGATAGATAGATAGATAGATAGATAGATAGATATGAACAGACTGAGATAGATAGATAGATAGATAGATAGATAGATAGATAGATAGATAGATAGAGAGATAGATATGAACAGACTGAGATAGATAGATAGATAGAGAGATAGATATGAACAGACTGAGATAGATAGATAGATAGATAGATAGATAGATAGATAGATAGATAGATAGATAGATAGATAGATAGATAGATATGAACAGACTGGGATAGATATGAACAGACTGGGATAGATAGATAGATAGATAGATAGATAGATAGATAGATAGATAGATAGATAGATAGATATGAACAGACGGGATAGGGATAGATAGATAGATAGATAGATAGATAGATAGATAGATAGATAGATAGATAGATAGATAGATAGATAGATATGAACAGACTGGGATAGATAGATAGATAGATAGATAGATAGATAGATAGATAGATAGATAGATAGATAGACAGGGACTAGATAGATAGATAGATAGATAGATAGATAGATAGATAGATAGATAGATAGATAGATATGAACAGACTGGGATAGATAGATAGATAGATAGATAGATAGATAGATAGATAGATAGATAGATAGATAATGACCAGACATAGATAGATAGATAGATAGATAGATAGATAGATAGATAGATAGATAGATAGCCTACGACCTATCGATCGAGATTTAGGTACAAAGATAAATGCTCCTCTCAGTTTCGTTCATCAAACTATAGCAGCTCGACTTATTTTGTTTCTCAACTTTCTCTCATAATATATTCACACAGACTGTTTCTCAACTTTCTCTTTCTTAATATATTCATACAGACATACAAACAATCCATCCCTATGTATTTTGATACACCATATATATATATATATATATTTGTAAACTTTGGAAATGGGTTGCAGACACTAACACAAGTTAATATATCCGTATAAACATATATCCAAAAGGCCATTGTTGTATCTCAACACACCAACTCAGCAAATGTTCAAAATGTCGTCCGCTTGTTTATACAGGCGCATGCACCTGTCGTCGAACCCTTTTAAAATACTACCACATACTGTTGAATTTTTCACAGGCCCATATGTCAAGTTGATTAAGCGTCTCTGCATTATTAATATCTGCTGCATAAATCACATGTTTTAGGTGGCCCCCACAGATAAAATCCCAAATGATTGAAGTCGGAAAATCATGCAGGCCGCGTAACCGGTCCTCCTCTAACTATTCATCTTTCATGGTAGATGTCAGCCAGAACATCCCTAAAAATGTGACTAAAATGTGCTAGAGACGCACAGCCCACATGTTTTTTCGTATTAGCAGGGGTAAATCCTGTCAGTTAAGTGCCATACGTGATACACGCGTTTGACGATCATGTCTCGACTGGGTAGATTATCCAACAGTAGGCTGCCATTACTTTCTGCGGTGGACTGTTTGCCAGCCAAGGCTATAAAACCCAATCTGTCCTATTATTTAACCCATAACTGGAGGGAAGAGACTGATTATTGCCTTTCACAAGGTTATTTGTGCGTAAGTGAATACAAGGAATTCAACTGGAATTCGAACTCGGCATTCCGATTTGTTGTTCGGAGTCGATATCCAATGCACCACAACGCATATCCTAAAAAGAAACGCTTACAGCACCTGGTGTTCCTAAGCAGTCACCCATCTAACTACTGAACAGGCTAGATGTTGCTTAACTTCGGTGATCGGACGAGAACCGGTGTATTCAAAGTGATATGGCAGAAATTATGGTCTAAATAATGTTCGTGAAGACAGCTCCTAAAAGACGTGCAAGGTAAACATATGAACCTACCAAAAAGCCACGTTTACATCATTCGTAAACAAGCATGAAGATACAAACAACAGATTGGTAGTTTGTGCAATAAACCATCGTCAAAAGTTCTGTCGTGGTGAGGGATAATGATACTGCAGATGTAGTGAGTGACTGAAGGGATAATGATACTGCAGACGTTGTGAGTGACCGAAGAGATAATGATACTTCATAGGTGGTGAGTGATCGAAGAGATAATGATTCTGCAGACGTGCTGAGTGATCAAAGGGATAATGAAACTGCAGACGTGGTGAGTGACCGAAGAGATAATGATTCTGCAGACGTGCTGAGTGATCAAAGGGATAATGAAACTGCAGACGTGCTGAGTGATCAAAGGGATAATGATTCTGCAGACGTGCTGAGTGATCAAAGGGATAAAGATACTGCAGATGTGGTGAGTGATCAGAGAATTAATGATACTGCAGACGTGCTGAGTGATCAAAGGGATAATGATACTGCAGACGTTGTGAGTGACCGAAGAGATAATGATAATGCAGACGTGGTGAGTGATCAAAGGTATAATAATACTGCAAACGTGGTGAGTGATCACAGAGTTAATGATAATGCAGACGTGGTGAGTAATCAAATGGATAATGATACTGCAAACGTGGTGAGTGATCAAATGGATAATAATACTGCAGACGTGGTGAGTGATCACAGAGTTAATGATACTGCAGACGTGGTGAGTGATCAGAGCGATAATGAAACCGCAGACGTAGTGAGTGATCAGAGCGATAATTAAACTGTAGACGTGTTGAGTGATGAGAGGGATAATGATAATGCACACATTGCAAACGATACATATACAGAATTTGCTCTTAAATTACACTCCATGCGGTATTCTGAGATGTAGAACATGTGAGAGCCAAATATCTGGGTCGTCGCCGACGATCTATAGAACGTGTTCTTAGTGTTCAGGCGAATCTAGGTTTTCTTCGAGCCATAATTTGTGGTGTCATGGATCCTGCCTCAGCAACGTAAAGATAAGCAGCTGCAAACTTTTGGATGACTTGGTAACCATTGGTCTAAAAATGCAATCTGATACAGACGTGCAGCCTCGAGTACATTCAGTCAGTTAAGTGCCTTACGTGATACACGTTGTGGATGATCATGTCTTGAAAGAGACGTGACTGACTGGGCAGAAGATTATTCCGCAGTAGGTTGCCATTGCTTTCTGCGGTAGATTGGTTGCCAGCCAAGGCTATAAAGCCCAATCTGTCCTATTATTTGGCTTATAGGTAAAGTGGGAAGAAATGTATTATATTATTAAGTAGTAATTAGTGGCGGATCAGTTTATTACTTCATAACAATATAGAACTGATTCCCCACTTTTTGCCCAGTAGGAACCTAAATCATGTTTTCAACTATTATATTCAGTCAGTCAGTCAAGTGCCATACGTGATAGACACTTGGGCGATCAAGTCTCGAAAGAGACATGACTGAGTGGGCAGAAGGTTATCCCGCACTAGGTTGCCACTGAACCGATTTTCTTGAAAATTTACACAGTTGAACTAAAAGCGTCTGCGAGTGTTCTTAGCTAGCTTTTGTGTTGAGGTACCCCCGATAAATATCGAAAATCGATAATCGAAAAATCGGGTTATAGAAGAAGTGGTCCGATTTTAATCAAGTTTGATACACTCATAGACAAAGACATAAGAAACGATATTCAAAAGTTTCAAGGTTGCAGTTTTTACAATAGTGCAGAAAATCGATAATATATATATATATATATATATATATATATAAGGCAAGCTGTTTGTGTGTGTCTGTTTATCTGCCTGTATGTCTGTATTTTTTTCAGCATTTTTATTTTAGTTTTTGCTTTGGGTTTGGCTCTAAGTAGGTATAATTGTAGTTCTTAGTCTCAGCCATGATACCATTTACTCAGAGGACTTATTTAGCCTTCAAAATTCAGTTTACGACGAAAAAAATTTTATTTGATATCTATACCAGGAAATCAAAATTTGACTTACATCCATTCATTTTTCTTTCAGTCTACGGTTTCGCTTTAACTGGAAACAACTATTGCTTTTTAGTCTTTCGTGCCAACGTCCAAAGAGTCTGAGCTCCAGGACCATGGGATAGTTTTAAATCTTTCATTACACCCGAGCAACGCTGAGCTATGCTGCTAGTAATTAAATAAACTTCTACTCTTGCAATTGTAATTGCTGTTTATATTGTGGTTTTTGTTGTCCAGTTGTTTTTGTTGTAGTTTCTCGTGATGTATATACAAAGTCAAATTTGAAACAAAGTCAATTCCTTATTTACAGGCATAGATGATGGATTAACACTAGATGGAATAAAAAATAAGAAATGCGAAAACGCCCGACCGGTTTCAATCCCATTCTTCATCAAGGTCAACTGGGAACTTTTTTAATTCAATTTTTCAACATTTAAAATATTAAAAGATGACAATGAATCATGACGTACTAAGAGAGAAAATGGGGAAGATACGGGCAGGTACATAATAGTAATAATATGGAGTCCGATAGCACATTCTCTCTGTTTGCGGCGAGACTGTGTCTTGGTCTTAATATATATCGACTCCAGTTAAAAACGACTGACATTTGAGATTTTTTTTTAATTTTGATAAATAAATAAAATATTCCCAATTTTTTTATTTTGCAAGCACTTTCAATTACTTCACTGGCCATTTTCAGGGATGTTATTTTTTCCAATGTTGTTATTTTATCCTCATGTTTTGAGTGTAACGTAATTTATTTTGTGTTTTCGAAAAGGAGCGTTCTTTAAAAGCTATCAAGTGACGTGGGCGACTAGACTTCGCAAAAGCGTCTGTCTGGGTTGTTTGATTTTGATTTTTTTTTTACATATTTTTTATATTCTTTCGCGCCATCAAAAAGGAAACATGTAATAATACTGGAAAAATTAAATCATAAATTAATAAAATACTACTTGTCGGTCGTTTTTAACGAAACGTTTAAATGGCCATATATATATATATATATATATATATATATATTTATATATATGTGTGTGTGTGTGTGTGTGTGTGTGTGTGTGTGTGTGTGTGTGTGTGTGTGTGCGCGCGCGCGCGCGCAACGTTCTTCAGCAATAAATTGAAAATTCTTCGCTACTGGCGTTTTTTACATTGTGTATATAACACGCTACAATAGGTCTTCTTCCGCCATGCGCCGATAGCTTTGAGATAAAATCCTCAACTCATTCTAAATCGGACAGGTTTCAATCTCGGCTAGACGTTTATGATACAGGTCACCAGATATATATATATATATATATATATATATATATATATAAAATTTATAAAAGATTTTAGATTATTACAATTGGTCATACATATTTCACCACGTCCTGATGTTATTATCGCGCCTCTTCAGACCAAAAATAATATAATATTAATAATTTTAATAATCTAAAATAATAATTGTAATAATAATAATAATTTTAATAAGCTAAAATCTTTTATAATTTATACTACTCTGTTAAATTAAATAAATGAATTTAACATTGAGGTCTCTTGAGTTCGTTTCTATCGGAATTTACCTGGATTGTATACTAAGTGTGCTACGATAGATAGATAGATAGATAGATAGATAGATAGATAGATAGATAGATAGATAGATAGATAGGCGATTGTGATCTTAAACTAGTTTAGGAAACATGAATATATAACTAAACAAAAAAAAATGATACAAAAAGAATTTTGTTTTTTACAGTTTACCAACCCATTGTGGTATATTTTGGGAGAGATCAATTACAATACCTGCTTAGAGTACTCTCTCGTTCTCAGCTTCTCACTCTTTCTCTCTCTCTCTCTTTTTCTATCTTTATCTCTCTATCTATTTATCTCTAACGCACGCACCCACAGACGGAAACATATATATATATATACACACACACACACACCCATATTTATCTTTCTTTGTGTATTAGCACATGCTTGTCGTTATCAACTTTCAAACAGTCGCTCCACACCACAATGAATTGGTTTAACCCATTGACTCCGAAGAGTTTTAGAGAAACTGGCTTCCATTTACTGTGCATTTGAAGCTGGCACAACAGTCAGAAATGTCGACCTCCTGATGAATGAAACGTATATATATATATATAGTTTATGCATGGATGAACTGTCCGAAGTTGATGTTTTGTTCGTTTTTTTTTTTTTTTTGTTCAAGTTCTTTCGGCCGTCTCAGCCATTATAAAGAAATCTTGGTGGTTGTCATTATAAAAGACAAGTATTTGTTAGCTTCACCAGGGACATTTTTTAGAGCGCGAAAACTGGAGTCACTTTTGCATTGATGTCATATGAAAACGTTTAAAAGGAGAAAAAACATCTATCAAATATTTATACAGTCTTATTTTCTCTGTGATTTTCAATATTTTATACGCATTCTCTAGAGAACAATAATGACTACGATGGATTATATATATATATATATATATATATATATATTGATTGATTGATTGATTGATTGATTGATTGATTGATACTTAGTTTTGGGTCACAGTAGGGTTAAACCATTTGTATTAAAAAGTGTTCAATACAATTATATTGTAGAACTTTTGAATATTTTCTATTTGTAAACGAGTTATTAAGCGACCAAGATTTTTACCATGAGTGGTGTCTTCAGGCGATTTTTAATGACTGATTTTACCGTTTACCGTTTTTCTTTTTAAGAACATTCACACAACGGTTTTTTGTTTTGTTTTTGTTTTTGTTTTTCTTTTGTTTTTCTTGAACGCTCATGTTGCAGGGAATTTTTGAACGCGCAATTTTTAAAATTAAAACGAATTGCGTTTTCATCCATGGTTGTATTCACCTAATAGGTATTTTTTAGTACGGTTACGCTTAGTCATAATTTCCGTTCTTTCATTCAACAGTTCATTTTTAGAGATTATGCTATTCCCAAACAAAAATGAACCGTTGAATGAAAGAACGAAAATTATGACCATACCAAAAAGTACCTATTAGGTTCATACAACCACGCAAAATTCGTTTTAATTGTTAAAATTGCGCATTCAAAAATTCCCTGCCACGTGAGCTTTAAAAAAAAAAGCGTTCTTAAAAAAGAAAAACGGTAAAATCAGTTATTAAAAATCGTCTGAAGACACCACTCATGGTAGAAACCAAGGTCGCGTAATAACTCGCTTACAAATGGAAAATATATATATATATATATTATTTATATATTATATATGCGTGGTACTTATGTGAAAGCGATATTATATTATAAAATATTTATATTACAAATTCTAAATAAATGTTATCGCTCTACTTTGTATTGAGCACTTTTTAAGAATATTGTTTCTTTGGATATGGAATTTTACTTCATCCATACCTAGCCTATTTGCATATATATATATATATATATATATTATAAATTATGTTTTAGAACATGTACAGATGTTTTATATATGTCATCTTCTCTACAATCATATGGTTGTTTCAATGTTTGGACCCAACACATCATCTATACTCACTCGGATATATATATATATATATATATATATATATATATATATATATATGTGTGTGTGTGTGTGTGTGTGTGTGTGTGTGTGTGTGTGTGTGTGTGTGTGTGTGTGTGTGTGTGTGTTCATCCTGTCACGCTCATTGAGAGAAAGACAACAACGAGGCAGCGTCGGCTCAGTTTAATAGAGAGACATTAACGAGGCAGCGTAGGCTCAGTTCATTCTCTTTACTACCAGTTATTAAACTTTACTTTCCAGTTTGTCTTTCCCTCTATCTGACCTTTGAGTATCAGATTCTCCAATCCCTCCTTCCTCACTACATGTCCCAGGAACTTTATCTGTCTTTTCCTGATGTTCAGTATTGATTTTCTTTTCGTTTCCATTCTTTCCAAAACTTCATCATTGCTCACATGTACGGTCCATGATATCCACAGCATGTTTCTGTAGAACCACATATCAGTTGTTTCATGTTTTTTCTTCAACTTTGATGAGATTGTCTGGTATTTAACACTATATTGAAGAACAGATATCACATAGCAATCCAGTACTCTCTTCTTTGTTTTTAGCAAAATTTTTCTGTCTCTTAATACTTTACTCAGCTTCTGGAATGCATCCTTGGCCATGCCAATTTGCGTTCTGATCTCAATGTCAAACTTTCCGTATTCTGTTAGAAAACTTCCCAGGTATTTAAATTTTTGAACTTACTTGATTTTATTATCCCCGACCATTTTCAGTACCTCTTTTCGCTGATGACCATGAATTCAGTTTTCTTGTAGTTTATTTGTAGGGCTTTCTTTCTACTTTCTTCACTTACATTCTATAGGACCTCTTGTAATTTTCTTTTCTGCGTCTGCTATCAGCACCGTACCATCTGCGTATCTTATTTGCTCAGATTGATCTGTACTGTATTTTTATCTATCTCAGATGCTTCCTGTCTCACCATATTTGTTTAAATCTATCTATCTATCTATCTATCTATCTATCTATCTATCTATCTATCTATCTATCTATATCTATCTATCTATGTCACACTGTTCATATCTATCTATCTATCTATCTATCTATCTATCTATCTATGTCACACTGTTCATATCTATCTATCTATCTATCTATCTATCTATCTATCTATGTCACACTGTTCATATCTATCTATCTATCTATCTATCTATCTATCTATGTCACACTGTTCATATCTATCTATCTATATATCTATCTATCTATCTATCTATCTATCTATCTATGTCACACTGTTCATATCTATCTATCTATATATCTATCTATCTATCTATCTATCTATGTCACACTGTTCATATCTATCTATCTATCTATCTATCTATGTCACACTGTTCATATCTATCTATCTATCTATCTATCTATCTATCTATATCACACTGTTCATATCTATCTATCTATCTATCTATCTATCTATCTATGTCACACTGTTCATATCTATCTATCTATCTATCTATCTATCTATCTCAAATTATTCCTATATCAACTCCTTTTATATTTACTTACCTCAAACTATTCTTGGCTATTAATCTATTCATATCATCTTATCTATTTTCTTTCTGGCTATTTAGAAAGAAATAGAATCTTAACGCCTATTTTTCAAGCTATGGAAATTCAAGCAATTATTGAACTTTATTAAAACCTTCTGTTCTTTCTGCATCAAAAACTGATATTATTTATAACAAAAAACATTCCCACGTAAAAATTATTAGCAGGAACATATTTGTCTTTCATGTAAATATTAGCCCAAAATAAAATAAAAATAAAGTATTCAGTGAAATGCTTTGTGACTGTAAACAAGTTTAACACGTTTAAAATCTAATTTCCCGGAAAATTAAATTTATTTATTTATTTATTTATTCAGTAAGGAAACATGCGCTTGAATTGAAATTATTTTCTAAATTGGCATAATGAAAACTGAAACGGAAGGTCTGGTTTGTTTGGTAACTTTTTAGTTTTATTCGGTCAATTATATTGCATTTTTATTCATTCTTTTGAAGGTTTATGTTATTCATGATATTTTTATTTAATTTTTTCGAAATGTAATCGAATTAAAAAAAAATATTTCAGAATTTTTCTTTTATTCTTGCGTCTCGTGATAGCGGCTAGCGTTATTAAATAATATCTGCGTTTAAATATTAAGGAACAAAGTCTTACCAATAACTTTTTACCACTGAAATTTCATATATATATATATATATATATATATATATATATATATATAGTGTGTGTGTGTGTGTATTTAGGCAGCATTTTTTCATTAATGCATGTTTCATTAAATAATATACACAAGCTTTGTCTATTTATTTTATGTAAATTTTTTCCTATTCTCTGATAAGCTTAATAGCATTATCGTTAAATGAAGAAAGAAAATTACAATATTGATACATAATTTTCTTTAATAATCCAATCTAATCTCTCGGCTTACATAAGCCATTTTCAAAGATGTCAAATTACATTATATATTATAAACACGGACAAACCATAATGACAAACTGTTTTTGTTTACATGGAAAATTTCCAAGCAACAACAAACTCGTGCATTTAAGACGCTGGAAGCAAATATTGCATCACAGCTCGTGACGTCACACATGACCAAGCGAGAGTGAAAACAAGAAATATTAAGTATGGGAAGCCATTGTAATAAACCAATGACTTCTGTTATTAATTATAAGCATTTAAGGATATTTTTGGAGATTTCATAGTTTATTTTGTTCAGATTATGTTTCAACTCTTTTATGTATTTTGCTTCAAGAATTTTTAGTTTTTGTTTATTGTTTTCATGTTTAAGTATCGTTGTGTTTTCAACGAGGGTTTTCCGGAATTGTGTCTGTGGCCAGGCATGTTGTTTTAAATGCCTAAATATATATATGCTCACCGACCACTTATCTATGTATGCGCAAGGTATTTTAGGCTGTCAGAAAGACAAATAGATCTCGATGTGTAAAGTCACAAGTTTATTCGCCTGAAGAGAGTCAACTTTGGATTCGAAACACGTGTAGCGACACAAATGCCATTAAAAACACTTAATATATTATACAAAAAAGCAAGTAATAATAATAATAATAATAAATCTACGATTTAAACAAAACGTTCACGACTTCTCCCACTTTTTTCATTCTATGCAAATTTCTTTCGTTGGAACAACTCTTATTCCTGTTTACATCATACGCTAAAAGTGTACCTCCTTCTACCGAACGCCCATAGCGCAGAGGTAGAATCGCCGACTGACGCCACTTCGATCGGGTTTCAATCCTGGGTTAAAAGCAATCAGATTTATAACCGTACTGATGAGCTGTGAAACAGATCTGTCTGCGGATGACTATATATATATATATATATATATATATATATATATATATATATATAGACATCCACAGACAGATCTGTATCACAGATCATCAGTACGGTTAGACTCCGATTGATTTTTAACCCAGGATTGAAACCCGGCCGAATTGGCGTCAGTCGGCGATTCTACCTCTGGGCTACGAGCGTTCGCTATAAGAAGGCAGAATTTTCAGCGCGTATATCATTATACACGCCCAATAGCCATAGTGCTCTAATTCATTATTGAATGAGTGATGCGTATATGCCGGAGTGGCTACCGCTTTCAAAGTCTCCCATTCTTCCAGAGTGCTCAATCAGGTTGTGAGAGTGTAAATACTATAGTCTATAGTAAATACTATAGTATATAGTATAGTGCTCAATCAGGGTGTGAGAGCGTAAATACGATAGATAGATAGATAGATAGATAGATAGATAGATAGATAGATTTGTACACATCAAGTTTCACCTTTAACAAAATATCACGGTTATTTCAAAGTCTGTGCTAAAGTTTATCGAAGACCGAACTAGTCATTCCTATCCTGCATTCAATGCCTTAGTCTATCTTAACATCTTGGAATAAAACGGAGGTGAAAGAGGAAACAGTTTTCAAGACTTTTCCCTTAACATAAACAGTGGAATCAAGAGCTGAAAAGTGGTTACAAATAGACTGTTAGAAATCTTCTATTTTTTTTTATACTGATGACGTGACCAATAACTTTCGATGCGTCCGAGAATTTGACAGAATTTATACACATAGAAATAGTGAAAAAGAAACGCCAAAGTGATGTTTCTTCTTCAAGCTTTGGATGTTTTTGTTTAATATTCTTGCCACATCTGGTGTGATGTTCTCGATATATATTTAGCAATTCTTGATTAAATTCGAAAAAGAATCTTCATATTTATTGCTCTTTACTTGGCATTTCGGCTTTAGTCACATTCCCACCGCCGCAGCGTAGCAATCTTCTGCCTTTTACATGGTAATTTTCTAATGAACTTTCGTTTGTGGCACCTGTAATTTAAGCACAGTGCTAGATTAGCGGTAAGGTCTCATGATTTTACGGTTGAAATGGCTGGATGTAACCGTAAGTTCTACGCTATAACTTTCTTCTCTCACAATTCTCGCTTGCGGAACTCTCTTCCGGCTTATTTCCATGTCAAATTTGATCTTCAAAAATGTCCGTACTTAACTCTGTCTTATTTTTTTTTATTGTGTTCTCTATTTAATAATATGTTTTCTCATATTCTCTAACACTCAGTAACTCAATGCGTCTTAGTGACTTCATTACCTTGCTTGGGGTAAAATAATTTTAAAAAATACGAAACAGCATTCATGCATTCTTTTCTCTCAAGAATTAACAACAACAAAATTAAACGCTTTATTTATTAGATTGTTTATTTACAAAAAAAATTTATTTGTTTTATTTTTACATATTTTAATTTTCTCTGTTTTATCTTTGCAAAACGTTCACCCAGGATAAGGTCACCAGGCACTGAAAATATAAAGGATTACTGTATAAGTTTTCTTTTTTGTTTTTGTCTTTTTGATAATGATGTTTGCACTGTCATTTTGGTTTCTTGGAAAGAATATACAGGCTGGTTCAAAAGTAGGTAGACAGTAGATGGAACAGGTTTGTGCATCGTTTGGATTTCCAACAAGATAGGACCCCTCCTCATTATTCAAGAGCCCAGAACCCGGATGATGTGTTCTGTTATGTGGCTCATTAAGCTGATTGTTTGGTAAAGTTCACATTTTTTTGCGCCTGGCTTCTTAATTAGTGCTACGAAAATTGATCTGCTTAAGTCCTCCGGTATATTGCCGCTGTTGTAGATTTCGTATATTATTTATGGGAGCCTATCTATGCCAAAGCCTTCTAAGGGTGTCAACGTCTCTAATCCAATCCCATCGGTTCCTGCTGCTTTATTTCTGTTCAATTTCGATAAGGTCAACAGGCACTGAAAATATAAAGGATTACTGTATAAGTTTTCTTTTTTGTTTTTGTCTTTTTGATAATGATATTCGCACTGTCATTTTGGTTTCTTGGAAAGAATATACAGGTTGGTTCAAAAGTAGGTAGACAGTAGATGGAACGGGTTTGAGCATCGTTTGGATTTCCAACAAGATAAGGCCCCTCCTCATTATTCAAGAGCAATCTGTGACTATCTTGATGAAACATTTCCTGAGAAATGGATTAGACGAAGAAGTTCAGTTGATTGACCAGCATGTTCACTTGGATTTCTTCTTTCGGGAACAAAGTTTATAGTTGAAAACCAAGATGTGTTGGTGATTTTACAAATTATATAACAGATCCATTTCAAAAAACTAATATACAAAGAGACTTGGGAAAAATGTTTGTCGAGGCGCGAAGGGTAGACTTTAAAACGTTGTGTAAACTGTGATAGACAACATTTTGAGCAACTTCGTTGATAAAACTTAAGCGCCTTTGTATTATTGTACACAGTAAAATCTAATGAGCGTAGAATCGCCGACTGACGCCAATTCGGTCGGGTTTCAATCCTGGGTAAAAGCAATTGGATGTCTAACGTACTGATGAGCTGTGATAGAGCGAAACAGATCTGTCTGCGGGTGGCTATATATATATATAACAGTGTATAAAGCTGTGTAAGTTGTAATAGATAAGTTTGATCATTTGCGTGCATAAAATTTAAGCGGTTTTATATTATTTTACACAATCAAATTTAATTATCAATGTAATAATTGTATTAGTAAATATAATTGTATATGTAATCTCAAAATAAATGTTATCATTTACTGTCTATCTAATTTGGGACCACCATGGATATATAATTAATTTTCAATGTAACAATTGTATTAGTAAATATAATTGTATATGTAATCTCAAAATAAATGTTATCATTTACTGTCTAATTTGGGACCACCATGGATATATAATTAATTTTCAATGTAACAATTGTATTAGTAAATATAATTGTATATGTAATCTCAAAATAAATGTTATCATTTACTGTCTATCTAATTTGGGACCACCATGGATATATAATTAATTGTCAATGTAACAATTGTATTAGTAAATATAATTGTATAATCAATCTCAAAATAAATGTTATCATTTACTGTCTATCTAATTTGGGACCACCATGGATATATAATTAATTGTCAATGTAACAATTGTATTAGTAAATATAATTGTATATGCAATCTCAAAATAAATGTTATCATTTACTGTCTATCTAATTTGGGACCACCATGGATATATAATTAATTGTCAATGTAACAATTGTATTAGTAAATATAATTGTATATGCAATCTCGAAATAAATGTTATCATTTACTGTCTATCTAATTTGGGACCACCATGGATATATAATTAATTGTCAATGTAACAATTGTATTAGTAAATATAATTGTATATGTAATCTCAAAATAAATGTTATCATTTACTGTCCATCTACCTTTGGATCACCATATATATATATATATATATATATATATATATATATATATATATATATATATATATATAAGTTTATCCAAAAGTTCTCATTTATTGTTTACCTACTTTTGGACTACCCTGTATATGAATATTACAACATTCGGGGCAAATAATGTTTATTTCTAGTTCGACTGTGGGTAAGTCAATAGCCGATAAGGAAACCTATTGGACGTTCCCTTCCTTTATTAGAGATATCGCGGAGTAGGTAACGGGTGAAATCCGTGCCATGTCCCTGGCAAAAAGAAGGCTATCAAGGGACGTCTTCATTAAGTATTAATGGATGCGGGATCCTGGGCACGACGTCAAACTGCATCCGGCTGCAAGGCTTCTGACTGGGAGATTGGGAGGAGCATGAAATCACCTCTTAATTGCTGTTGTTCTCAGATCCACCCTGACCAGGAGTGGTAGCACCTGTTAGGGTCCCAGCAATGGGCAAATAATTAACCCCCAAACTAGGGTCAAAACACTATGAAAGTAAAAAAAATACACTTTTATAGACATACATAAAAATAGACTTTTATAGAAAAATACACATTTTTGAAGGAAAAAATTATTCTCAGCAAAACATTTTTGAATACAAAACTAGAAGGCATTTTAAATTTTCCAAAATAAAAAGATTAAAAACAAATTTTCATTAAAATCTAACTTAACCTTCTCACTATAACCGAACATTAAAAGAAATACCTTAAAACTCCATCTTTTTGGCATTACATAACCTACAAAGGTTCATATGCCGTTAAACAAAACTCAAACAAACAAAAAAATTAATGGATGCATTCCTTAAATAAACAAAGTTCCCCTAAACTCCAAATTTGGTAAGTGTCTGTTTACACTTGACATGTTTCTTGTATGGGAGCTACTATAATACAATTAAAATCAGATCTTTCACTTTTTTTAATATACTTAAAATGGACACTAAAAGTTAATATAGTTAAAACTAAAACCTATTAGTGCCAACTGAAGACAAAACTATAACAAGATTTTAGGCAACTCAGTACTGCATATTATTAATCTTCATGTGCCGAGTACCTTCAGGACGTAAGCGATCGTGGTCTTCCACATGGCTCTGTTTCTTGTAGCGCGAAAACAAAAGTTAACGTTGAAGTACTTCAGTACTTTATATTTATTAAAAATATATTGCAGACAAGGTTTTACTGGATACCATCTGATGTTTTTGGGAGCGCTAGTTTATTAATCAGTCAGAATTATTTGCATGTGCACAAAGTTTAAAACAAAAGGAAAATACATTGAAACTACGTATAAGAATGTGTTTGCTGCGTGTTTAAAACAAGCGCGTGCGATACTCGCGTGTGTATATGGTGATTTTCTAAGCACAGCTAAGATGTGGCACAAAGCCGAAAGTATGGGGCATCAAGTGAGGATCGAACTCACTACTCAATTGTAATGGTGCTAGCGAGACAAGCTTGCTAACCATTACACCACCTCGAGGTTCCCACCACGTGTGTATACGTGCGCGTGCGGTAGAGATCAAAAGTTAACAGAGACCCAAAGAAGCGAATACGCCCCGTCGGCAGCGTTCTTTATTAGTGTTCCGTTAAATCTTAAATAAAGAGGTAAAAAGAGGAAGATGAAGGAATGTTTAGCTTTTATAGATCTAAATAATTGTTTCTCAGCTTTTTCAACGGACGAAACTTCTTCTTCATGTGATATGTCCCTTCAGGACGTAGGCAATCATGGACTTCCACTTGGCTCTGTCTCTTGTCACTTTCAATATTTTTCCTCTTGCTATCTCTCCCAAACCCCGCTCTGTCATTCATTCTTCTTCTTCATGTGTCCCTTCAGGACGTAGGCAATCATGGACTTCCACTTGGCTTTGTCTCTTGTCACTCTCAATATTTTTCCTCTTGCTATCTCTCCCAAACCCCGCTCTGTCATTCATTCTTCTTCTTCATGTGTCCCTTCAGGACGTAGGCAATCATGGACTTCCACTTGGCTCTGTCTCTTGTCACTTTCAATATTTTTCCTCTTGCTATCTCTCCCAAACCCCGCTCTGTCATTCATTCTTCTTCTTCATGTGTACCTTCAGGACGTAGGCAATCATGGACTTCCACTTGGCTTTGTCTCTTGTTATTTTCAATATTTTTCCTATTGCTATCTCTCCCAAACCCCGCTCTGTCATTCATTCTTCTTCTTCATGCGTCCCTTCAGGACGTAGGCAGTCATAGACGTCCACTTGGCTCTGTTTCTTATCACTCTGAACATTTTTCCTCTTGGTATCCATCCCGAACCCCGCTCTGTCATCCATTTGCTTAGGCCTATTAAGTGAGTCTCGCGCTGCTTTCCCCCGTCTCTCTTTCTTTCAGTCAGTCCTGTGAGTATTAAATTTTCCAGGCCCTTCTTCTTCATTACATGTTCCGGAAACCTCATCTGTCTCTTCCTTAGATTAAGTATGAGTTTTCTCGCTTCTATCCTCTCTAACACCTCGTTATTAATCACGTGCTTAGTCCATGGTATCCTCAGCATCTTTCTGTAGAACCACATTTCTAACGCCTGAAAACTTCTCCTTAATCCTTGAGGAGATCGTCCAATATTCACTGCCATACAAAAGAAGAGATATCATATAGAGATCCAGTACTCTTTTCTTCGTTTCCAATGATAATTTTCTGGTTAATCTGGTTAGCTTTTGAAATGCGTCATTGGCCATGCCAATGCGTCTTTGGATCTCAACATCGCACTTCGCGTCTTCTGTCAGCACGCTTTCCCAGGTATTTAAATTTCTTTACTTGTTTTATTTTAGTTTTCCGACATATAGTTGGCATTTTGGGGTCTTCTTTTTGCTGATGACCATACATTCAGTTTTCTTGAAGTTTATGCTTAGTCTTTTCTTCTCGCTTTCTGTTGCTACCTTTTGTTGAAGGACCTGCATTCTCTTTTCCGTGTCTGCCAGCAACACTGTTTCATCCGCGTATCTTATATTGTTGGGATTATGGCCACCAATGACGAATCCTGGCAAGAGTTTTATTTCTCTCAGAATTGTTTCGCTGTATAAGTTGAATAGATCCGGAAAGAAAACACATCCTTGTCTTACGCCCCTTTCAATTTTTATATACCAGCTGATTTCACTTCTTATCCATACGCAAGCGGTTTTCTGCCAATAGATATTCTTCATTATCCTAACGTCTTTTCCGAAAAGGTTGTCGAGTATCTCTATCAAGTGTATGTGCTGTATTTTCTCAAATGCCTTTGTGTAGTCTATAAAGCACAGATAGAGTTCCTCCTGCATTTCTATTGCTCTTTCACATCTGCGCATGAATATCGCACTACTTGTTCCGGTATTTTTAACAAAGCCATACTGTTCTTGTCTTATTTCTGGGCCAATTCTGCTGTGCGCTCTGTTCATCAGAATCCGGATAATGAGTTTTGTTATGTGGCTCATTAAGCCGATTGTTTGGTAAAGTTCACCTTTTTTTTTTTTGCACCTGGCTTCTTAATTAGTGCTACGAAAATTGATCTGCTTAAGTAATCTGTTATATTGCCGCTGTTGTAGATTTCGTTTATTATTTCCGTGAGCCTGTCTATGCAAAAGTCTTCTAAGGGTGTCAACGTCTCTATTACAATCTCATCTGTTCCTGCTGCTTTATTTCTATTCAATTTGGCTATTGCCACTTCCAATTGTAATTTTTTTTAATCGTATCACCCCGAGCAAGACGGTAATGCCACTGATGTGCAGGGGGCTACATAAGTGTAAAAGGATTAATTAGAAGAGAGTGAAGAGGAAGACGAACCAGTTAGAAAGGAGCAATAGAAGGATGGGAATACAGGTGTGATGGCAATTTCAAAAGTGGAGAGAAAGGAAAGGATATATGGACTGGGGAAAGAACTAGCGTCAAGTGGTTAATAGATGAGTATTGACATTGCATTTAAATTTCTGGAGGCTGTAGCCGTCAGGAAAGCAAAAATATGGGAGCGAGTTTCACAGGCGAGAAGTGCAAGAGAAGAAGCTGCAGGAGTAGAATTGTCGTCTGTATTTGGTTAATCTAACTGTGAATGGGTGGGACCCAGTTGCCAATCTGGTTGCACGAGTAAACACCTGTTGAGGAGTCACCAGAGACTTAAGTTCGTTCGAGCAGAAGCCATGAAAGTATTTACAGAACAGACAAAGGGAGGCCACATTTCGTCGGTGGGTAAGTGGCTGTAGTCGAGCCGTAGTCGTTCCTGTATTTAAGAACTGTGGTGAACCCTCGGACCCATCCAACTATCGCCCTATCAGTCTTCTACCAATTTTAGGGAAAGTGTTCGAGGCCATAATTAATGCTGAAATAGTTCAACATCTTACTGCCCACAAACTACTCTGACAGGCTTCCGCTTTGTCAGGTCCACAGCCGACATGCTAACAACCGTTACGGAGTACATGCTCCAGGACCCTGATGAGTCAGGCGAGGCTCGTGCTGTTGCTCTGGACATCTCCAAGACTTTTGACAGGGCTTGGCACTCTGGCCTTCTATGCAAGCTACGGGGTTACGGTATTACGGGACGCTTGCTTGATCTAATCCAATCTTTTTTAAATAACCGCAAAATGAAGGTCGTTTTGAATGGGCATACCTCTTCATCCTACAGCACCTGGTGTATCCATATTTTTTGTATTATTGGTTGCTCTCTCTTGTCATCGAAGAGATCAACAATATATTCATTCCATCTCCGAAGTATTATTTTCTTTTTCTAGTATGTGTGTACCGTCCTTTGCTGTTATACGTCTTGTTGCGTTGCAGGTTTATTTGTCCTGTTAGTTTTTTTAAGGTTTTGTGCAAATCGCCATTATTTTTTGTCCTCAGTTTCTCTACTCTGGAACATTTGTCGTTGAGTCATCTTTCTTTAGTCTGCATTTTATCCTCATTTTCTTGTGTATTTTCTAGTATTCCGTTCCTTATCTTGGCGTTGTTTTCTGTCTCTTTTGCATCAGGCCAAGAATTTCTTCAGTGATTTACTCATTTTTCTTCCGACGGGATATTTTTGGGGGGATGATGTCGTTCGCCGATGTCACAAGAGTCACTCTTAGTGCCTCTCATTTTGAGCTTCTGTTTCCAATTTGTCCTTCGTATTTCGTTTTAACATTCTTCATATACATTTCGTGCAATTTCGGGAATTTTTGGGGTCTATTGTACTGCAGCCTTAGGGTTGAGGCAGGTTTCTTTACTCGCCTTAGTTTTATCCTTAGTTGGCAAAAAACTGGTATGTGGTCACTTCCGCAGTCAGCCCCTGGCTAGGCTCTGCAGTGAGGGACTGAGTTTCTAAATCTCTTGCTGATAGTAACAATATATATATATATATATATATATATATATATATATATATATAAACCTTTCAATGAATTCTAGTTGCCTAAATGGACACGAAATAGTGAAGAAGCATGATCAGCTATAACCTGAAGGAACACGACACCTAGAAGATGAAATATTAAGCATTCATTATTATTTTTTCAAAATGTTCTTATATTTAACGAATCACATCGAATGAGCACTTTACAATGAATATACATAGTTAACTGGACCCTCCTATTAATTTTAAATATGGTTAGCGGCGGGACAAAGTTTAGTACAGATAATAGGAAAATTTATTAACACCTACAAAGAACAGGAAGTTATGGAGAGTCATGATCACCAACTTCCTGAAGTGAGACGGCATATACAAGAATAGAAATGAGTTTGAGTAAATAGATGGAAAAATGTTTACTAAAGATAACAAAAAGACAAAATTTATTAAGATCAACATAGAACAAGAAGTTGTGGAGAGTCATGATCACCAATGTCCGGAAGAGACACGGCATGTACAAGAAGAGAAATGAGTTTAAGTAAATAGATGGCGGAACAATGTTTAACACGGATAACAAAAACACAAAATTTATTAAGCTCTACAAAGGTCAAGAAATTGTAAAGAGCGATGATTGCCAAGATGCTTGAAGCAACAGAAGTTTCGTCCTACAGAAGGATGATGAAAATACTACTGATCATGAAAGTTAGCAACAACGAAGCTTTAGAGAAAATAGAAGCAAAATGGACACTTATAATCGTGGTGCGGTGGATATCGGCTCGGAATGAGAAATCGGGGAGCCTAGTTCGAATTCCAGTTACATTTCTTGCATTCACTTCCGCGCAAATACCCTAAGGAAAATATTAAGACGTCTCTTCCTTCCAGTTATGGGTTAAATAGCAGGACAGATTGGGTTCTATAGCCTTGGTCGGCAACCAGTCTACCGTAGAAAGCAATGGCAACCTACTGCGGGATAATTTTCTGCCCAGTCTTTTGAGACATGATCGCCCAAGCGTATGACATATGGCACTTGACTGACTAATAGTTAATATTAAAAAGAGAAACTTGAATGTTCTAGGGCGTATAAAGAGAAAAGTGGGCTTGGAATATTTGGTGCTCACAAGGCAGATTGAAGACAAGAGGAAGTAATGCATAACTTCGTTGAGTCATTTAAGTGCCATATGTGATACATGTTTGGGCGATCATGTCTCTTTCAAGACATGACTGACTGGGCAGAAGATTATCCATTGCTTTCTGCGGTATAGAGGTATAAGGCTATAGAACCCAATATGTCCTGTTATTTAACCCATAACTGGATGGGAGAGAAGGATTAATACCTTAACTAATGGTATTTGTGCCGAAGTGAATGCAACGAATTCAAGTGGAATTCGAACTCGGCTCCCAGATTTCTCATTCCGAGCCGATATTCACCGCACCACAAAGCACATCCTTAGTTAACTAGATTAAATGAACGTCGAAATATGGTTTAAAAGAGATAACAAAAAGTTAAAAATTTGCAAGTGCTACAAAGGACATGCAATTGTAAACAGCCGTGAACGCCTACGTTCTGACGAGATACGGCACATAGTAAAAGATGAAATATTAAGCACTCTTCAGTTAAAGTGCCATACGTGATACACGCTTGGGCGATCATATCTCGAAAGAGACATGACTGACTGGGCAGAAGATTATCCCGCAGTAGGTTGCCATTGCTTTCTGTGGTAGACTGGTTGCCGACCAAGGCTATAGAACCCAATCTGTCCTGCTATTTAACCCATAACTGGAAGGAAGAGACGGATTAATACCTTTCCCAAGGGTATTTGCGCGTAAGTGAATACAATGGATTCAACTGGAATTCGAACTCGGCTCCCCGGTTTCTCGTTCCGAGCCGATATCCACTGGACCACAACGCACATCATACTTTTTTTAAAATGTTCCTATATTTCATGAATCACATCGAATGGGCATATATATTTTGTCTTCCGTAGAAGGATTACATAACAATGAATGAACACTACTGGCCATAAATAGTAGTCCAACCCAGTGTTTAACAAAAATGATGTATTTCATACTATTTTTAGTATAGGTACCTCCATTACAACACAAAAAATCCAGCATAGTATGAATTAAAAAGGTTCAAAACTTAATAAAACGAACTTTTTCTATCAAAATGTTTATAATATTATGAAGAGGAAAAATCAAAGTTATTTGCATTCATTTTATGAAAGTTTTTAATCCCTTTTAACATGTTCGAAATTTTGGTAAAAAATTTGTTTTGATATGAGTTAGCGTTGCAGAAAATCTTACGACTGTTTACAATCAATCACGTAATGTTTGAAGTAACTTCTTCGATGACAAACATTAATTTGAAAATTCTCGCAAAAATCAAATAATTGTCGAAATTTACTTAAACTTTCAGTACTCATTCACAAATGAATAAAATTATTTTTGAAATTATCATTTTTTAAAACATTGATGAAAAAAAATTATTTTATCTCCCCCCCTCCTCGTAAATTCATGAAATTTTAATAAATTTTAATTTTTGCAAATTATTGTTTATTAGTTAAACGCAGAACTCCTCGGGAAATATAAATCTTCTATTTTTCATTTAAAATTATTTGGCACTATCCGAAAATCTACTTCAAAGAGTAAATTAAAAAATGCAATAAAGCTCTGATTATAATTTAATTTGATAAGCTTTTAATTCATGGAATATATAATAATAATTAAGGACATTATAGTCTGAAGAAAAAAAATTTTTCGATTACTAATAAAATTTTAAAAGAATTGTTTTCATTTTTTATTATTATAATAATTCATAATTTTTTAAAATATTTTTTAAATCTTTTAAAGAATTGTTGTCATTTTGTAGTTAGGAACTGATGATTATATTGCCTATCAAAAGATTAAAAATTTCATAAAAATTTTTCATCCCTTATATTTTTAAAGTAATTAAAAATTGTTTGTGTGTGTAAATAAATATGTTCATTTGAGTACGATGTTTCATAGGGGTCATAATAAGTTTCCATAGTGATTGTAACCTTTTTAGAAGTTAACAAGCGTTTTGGATTATTCCCCTTACATGGAAAACGACAGAAACCGCACTTTGATTCTGATTCAAGTCTCTTCAAGACGTGTATAAAATTCAACAGCCTGTTTTGCAAGTCATTCCTTAAACATTTAAAGCAACTTTTACATTTTAATTCTTAATTTTCTAATTTTATTTTAAAAAAACATAATAATCGTGAAATTTGCAATTTATAGAGGTACCTAAAAATAATATGAAAAATAGATATTAAAAATAAAAAGTAATAAATGCCATAACATTTAATAAATTCTTGAGTTACCGCTGCCATTATTTTCATTCTGTTATTAAATTGTAAATTTTTTTAAAAGAAAATTTTATATTATCTTAATTTTTATTTTTCATAAAACATCTTCAAATATTAGATTAGCCTACAAAGCTGAACTAACTAAAATTCCATAAAATATTGGATAACTGCAGAAAACTGTGTTAAATTTTTAATTTTAACATGGTTAAAAATTAAAAAAAAAAACGATTTGCATGAATAACATTCATACCAAATTTGCCTTCCATACTTTTGGCCGGATACTGTAAATCATCAATTGTCGGCTGCTCCTAAGGTGCTGACAAGGTGTTGACAGCAGTGATAACAAGGCTACCGTAATTGAGAAATGCTTTTTGAAATATTTTTCAAGCAGTAAGCAATTAATTCTTATTTCAAATCAACATAAGGTAATTTTAAATTCAGTAATTTGAAGAAAATAATGTGTCAGTGAGGTGTATTTTATTTTTGGCAGATTTTTTAAAACCGAGAATTGGCTTTTGTTTACAATCGATAAAAAATGGCGGAAAATTTGAAATTTTTTTTTTTTTTAATTTAGAAAATTTTTGATTCCGATCAATATAATTTCGGTTTAAAATACACCAGGGTATTTTGCTTACTGAAATTAGTACATTTAATCCCTTGGCTTTCAATTAAAGCTAATTTTAAAGCTTGTAGATAATTTATATATTCTTAAAATATCAATTTAAGTTTAGGTGTAAAAAAATGAGTGGAGGTACCTATTTTAGTATTTATTGTTAAGGGAATAATTGTAAATGAAAATAGAATGGTTCTTTTGTTAATATTGCACAATAACATGTGCATCAAATGAATTTATAAATATTTTATAATTACTTATATTTCAGTTTTATCAATGAAAAAATGAGGAAAAGTTAGAGTGATTCGGACGAGTTCATCTTTGCTCCTATGCCTCGTAAAATTTTGCAAATAATAACAAAAGGACCATTCTATATTGATTTAGATTTATCTACTTATAAGTAGTATGAAATACATCATTTCTATTAAAAAGGCTGGTGTGGCCTAATAATTATGGCCAGTCGTGTGCATAGTAAACTTATTAATTAATGAAGTAAACTTATTAATTTTATATAATTTTATTCAAATAGAGAAAAAAACTGAAAAAATTATTATTTTGAGCTGTAATTGTGCAAGACAAACATTTATGTAATCTGAATTTTCCTAGTAATTGCAATGCTTCATCAATCTTTTACTTACACGTTCTTGAACCGTCTTTGACGAGATTTATAATTTCATTTTATTTGACCATCAGATACATGTCAATTACTTTTTGTATTTGATGCCAGAAAATATTAAGCAACCCAAAGCGGAAGTGTCGCTATGTTTAACAGAAGTGAGTGGAAACTTAATGCTGTACAAATAGCGGACTCAAACCATTATTGTAAGTTTATGAACATAAAGAAGACACAAAATATTTTTTAAAAAAGGAAGAAATTTTACAACGTAAAGTAAAATATGGACGACGAAAATAGTCAAAGATTCCAACAAGGGGATTAATTCTGTCGGTTTTTGACTGTTAGCAAACCAAGAATAAAGAAATGTCGACGTCAATGAAAAAAAATAGGTCTTATTTTTATGATCTCGTTGTTTGTCGTTCGATTACCTTTTGTATTTTGTTTTGAACTGAGCTTTTTCTTTGATTTTGTCATTTTTTTTATTTAAAGAAAGATCTTTGGAAAACATCTTAAAATATCAAGAATGTAGGTCATTGGTATTACTTTATCAAAATATACAAATACATAAATGTCATATGTTTCATATATAAAAGAAGTAGAGCTAAAAAGTTCTCAGTTCCACCAAGAAACCATTCAAAAGAGAAAATACTTTTCATTATTTGGTTAGATTTTTTTGAATTGGAACGAAACAAAAATTATGTGAAGACCGTGACGTTAATCCGTTTGGCTCAAAATACAATAACAATTTCCCGCACAGGTTCGTATACTGTTCACGGTTCATTCAGTTAAGTGCCATACGTGAAACACGCTTGGTCGATCATGTCTCGAAAGAGACATGACTGACTGGGCAGAAGATTATCCCGCAGTAGGTTACCATTGTCTTCTGCGGTAGACTGGTTGTCAGCCAAGGCTATAGAACCCAATCTGTCCTGTTATTTAACCCATAGCCGGAAGGAAAAGACGGATTAATACCTTTCCCAAGGGTATTTGAGCGGAAGTGAATGCAATGAATTCAACTGGAATTCGAACTCGGCTCCCCGATTTCTCGTTCCGAGCCGATATCCACTGCACCACAATGCACACGAATATCAAAATTAATATATAGTCAAATTTAACTTAAGAACTGAGAGGAACATAATTCAACAGAATACGCGAGAGATTAAGGAGTAAAACTTGAAATTGTTCATCATAATTTACTCGTGAATTATTTCATAACAAATATTTCGAGATATGACTATTGTTAAGTTGCAATATGTGTGTGGGATATTCCACATAAACCTTTCTACCCTTTCTCAGAATTGTAGACTTTACGTACAAAGAGCCTTAGCCAATCACAACTTTGAACTTACAAATGAACCTTTTCATTGGTCGGGACACTCTAAAACTGAAATAGATTTCTTCTTTCTCGCCGAGACTTCTGGGGCCGATTTCTAGAATCCCAAAATGTATATAAGTGGCAATATAATTCAATTCGAGTTTGTCAGTTTGCGAATTCCGAGAGATGCCAATATCCTCCACGCGTGTCTAATCGCTGACTCATCAATTGACCACGTTAAAATTCACATTTACTCATCAATCGACCGCGATGAAATTCATCCTGCAATTAACTTGAAAAAGTGAATATTCCTTCACTTCACGAACAAAGTTATTGTACACTTATTTATTCATTTAATCTAACAAGTAAAACCAAAACACTCGACAAATTATTTCTAATTAACTAAACAACGCACATCCACACACACATTTGATAATTTTTCTTGCATCAACAGTCTATTGTAGTTTTCTAACCAAATCACAAATATTGACTTTGGTGAACTATACTCTAACAGTATACTCTATACTCTAACAACTATACTATAACAGACATTTTTTCACTTGTGACGAGCAACAAGAATTCATTTCACCATGCATATACGTTGTATTATATATATATATATATATATATATATATATATACTAGCAGTATAGCCCGGTGTTGCTCGGGTGTAACGAAAGCTTTAAAACTAATCCATGGTCCTGGAGCTCAGACTCTTTGGACGTTGGCACGAAAGACTAAAAGGCAATTGTTGTTTCAGTTAAAGAGAAACCGTAGACTGAAAGAAAAATGAATGGATGTAAGTCAAATTTTGATTTCCTGGTATCGATATCAAATAAGTTTTTTTCGTCGTAAACTGAATTTTGAAGGCTAAATAAGTCCTCTAAGTAAATGGTATCATGGCTGAGACTAAGAACTACAATTATATCTACTTAGAGCTAAACCCGAAGTAAAAACTAAAATAAAAGGGCTGAAAAAAATACAGACATACAGGCAGATAAACAGACACACACACAAACATCTTGCCCTTTATATATATATATATATATATATATATATATTATCGATTTTTTGCACTATTGTAAGAACTGCAACCTTGAAACTTCTGAATATCGTTTCTTATGTCTTTGTCTATGAGTGTATCAAATTTGATTAAAATCGGACCACTCCTTCTATAACCCGATTTTTTCTATTATCAATTTTCGATATTTGTTAGAGGTACCTCGACACAAAACCTTGCTAAGAACACTCGCAAACGCTTATAGTACAACTGTGTAAATTTTCAAGAAAATCGGTTCACCCGTTTCGGAGTCTAAAGCTAACGGACACACACACACACACACACACACACACACAAATTCCATTTATAAATAAGTTCAGATAATCTTTTTACAGTTGAATTTTTAATCACTCTCCTGTGGTCATTTCTTTCATGACAATTTGTTGTTTTTTTTTTGTTTTGTTTTGTTTTTTGTTTTTTTGTTTCTTCAGTTTAATTTATATTGTTGTGTGGGATACGAACGAACAGGCCACAGAAATCTATTATTCAAAGAATTTCCCTTCTAATATATATTCTGTAATCGACTACCCGCAACATGTGCACTCCAAACAGGATTAGAATATATGAGAAAACTACCTATTAGACTTCGAGTCTAATGACTTAACTCCTCGGCCATCACAGCCCAGATACCCCAGCTCCGTTTTCTAATAACAATGGTGACGGTATGTCAGTACTGAAGAATGCAAAATGAACACTATGAATAAATATCTCATTAAATTTCGAGTCTAACGAATTAAACTCTCGGCCATTAAAACCAAGATACGGCGACACTATTTTTTCATAACAAACTTTACGAGGAATGAAGAATGAAGAATGTAGAATGATTGCTGTAAACAAGATTGAGACCTGCGAGGAATATATCCCATCCACGTCTAACGCATTTACCTCACAGTTATCCCAGCCCATATTCACCGTCCGCCATTTTTTCATAACAAAGATGTGGCAATATAGGTACTAAAGAATGTAAAATGGGTTCTGTGAACTAAACCCTAACATGCAATTAAATCATCCTATTAGATCACTAGTCCGGCGTCTTAATCACTCGGCCATGAAAACCCTTGCCAAAAGGATTCTTAGCTATCGAGTCTAACATCTTAACTTCTCCTATTATTTGTTTAGATTTTTAAAAATGGAATGAACTAAAAACTATGTGAAGACCGAGAAGTTACTGCTTTTGACTCAAAAATCTAATCGCATTTTCCCACAAAGTTTCAAATCCTTCTCAGAGCTCAATGTTACGAACATCAGTACAAATGTATAGTCAACTTTAACTTATAAACAAGGAGGGAAATAATCCAACGGAATAGCCGAAAGGTTAAGGCGTGAGACTTGAAATATCATGGGATGTTCCTTTACAGGTTTGAATCTTGTCCACAACGCTTATTCAAATTCGTCAATACAAAAATCTCGTCGACTTTGTTAGAAGAAAATGTAGTTGAAAAATCTGAGTTGTGATGTCCAAGTGAATTCAGGCGTCAGACTTGAAATTTAAGGAGATACACTCTCAGATGTTCGAATCCTGTTCCCATAACTTATTTATATTCGTCGATAGAATATCGTCCCATTGGTTATCAGAAGAAAAAACGGATGTAACCAAAGTGTGTGATGTACTAGTGTGTAAGACGTTAAACGTAAAAACTAACTGTATATACCATCACAGAACTGAATTCTATAGACAGCCCGGATGTATATTTTTCATTACCAATATAAATATAAAAAAAAACTGAAATAAAGTTACCAAAGTATGTGAAAGATGCTTTTTAAATAAAGTTACCAAAGTATGTACTCAAGATGTTTGGGTTTTTTTTTTCTTTTTTTTACAATCATTTCGCACCATGCAAAGCAGGACTGCTACTAGTGGGCAGGGGGTTACAAAAGAGGGGAGATGCGAAAGAGGAACTCGTTACAAGAGAGTTAGAGAATGAGTAAGAACAGGATGAGAATACAGGTGTAAAGAGGGCTACATGAGAGTAGAGTGTGAAGGAAGAAGAACATGATACAAGGTTTGTCATGGAAAAAAGTGAGTCAAGAAGATAAGAGATGGCAATTGACTTTGTATTTAAATTCTTGAAGATAATATTTTCAGGGAAGCAAGTATACAGAAAGGAATTCCACAAGCGGGAAGTGCGAGCAAAAAAGCTGTTAGAGTAGAAATTGCGATTATATTTGATTGGTTTCACTGTAAAAGGGTAGGACCGAGTTGCTAGTCTGGTAGCTTGAGTAAATTCATGCAAATTAGAAACTCAAAAGAGTCATTTCATTTTCTCCTATTTCAAAAGTGACGAGATACAGTACTGTGAAAAGTATTAGGACAAGAACTATTTTATCTTTTTTGAGGCATATTGACAGAAAATAAACAATTTAATTAAAGTAATTTTACTTGATTTACTCAACAAATGCTTTAAGAAGAAAAAAATACTTGTTACAATAGAAATTTAATATTTAGTATAATAGCCTTTTGCTTTGATCACAGCCTTCATTCTGTCAGGCATTGACATCACAAGCTTCTTCAATGTAGCTAATGGTATCTCCTGCCAAGCAGCTTGTATTTGTTCCGAAAGTGTGTTTTGCGAAGTAACATTATTAGATTTATCAATGTTTTATCGAAAATATCCCATAGATGTTCAATGGGAGATCAATAAGAGATCAGGGTTTTTGGTGGCCAATCCAAATTCCGAAGCCTTCCTTCCGCTTCCTTTTTAATTAAATAATTCTTACAAAGGTTTGGCTTTTCACCCTGTATTTGAATTTCATTGAGGTTTTGAGGAAAATCACCCCCTCTTCTAATACTTTTGCACACTACCGGTAGTGTGCAAAAGTGTTAGGAGAGGGGTGATTTTAAACTTTATTTTGATGCCTCATGAAAGATAAAATAGTTCTTGTCTTAATACTTTTGCACAGTACTGTATATATATATATATATATATATATATATTGAAGAAGGTAAAGACAAGCTGAGAATAAGAACCTGCGAGCGATTATTCCATTAATTTAACATCTCGGCCATGTGAGGTCTTACCATTACACCTACAGTTTTTAATCACAAAGATGGCGAGGTATTAATATTAAAGGATGTAAAATGATCGCTGTGCACATGTGAGGTAATATCCCATTAAATATCGAATCTAAAAACTTAAACTCACGGCCATCACAGCCAAAACTCTGCGGCGCCATTTTCTCAAAATAAAGTTGAAGAGAAATTAGTATTGAAAAATATAAAATGATCTCTAAAAACAGGATTTGAACAAATGATGGAATATCCGATTAAGTTTCAAATCTAATTTTTTACCACACGGCAATCACAGGCAAGATTCATCGCTGTCATTTTCTCATAGAAAAGGCGAGAAGATATTAGTATTGAAGAATCTAAACTTATTTATAAATGGAACTCTGTATGTGTGTGTGTCCGTTAACTATAGACTCCGAAACGGCTGAACCGACTTTCTTGCAAATTTACACAGTTGTACTATAAGCGTCTGCGAGTGTTCTTAGCTATGTGTTGTGTCGAGGTACCTCCGATAAATATCGAAAATCGATAATCGAAAAAATCGGGTTATAGAAGGAGTGGTCTGATTTTAATCAAATTTGATACACTTATAGACAACGACATAAGAAACGATATTCAGAAGTTTCAAGGTTGCAGTTCTTACAATAGTGCAGAAAATTTTATATCGATACCAGCAAATCAAAATTTGACACACATCCATTCATTTTTCTTTCAGTCTGCGGTTTCTCTTTGACTGGAAACAACTATTGCTTTTTCATCTTTCGTGCCAAAGTCCAAAGAGTCTGAGCTCCAGAACCATGGATTAGTTTTAAAGCTTTCATTACACCCGAGCAACGCCGGGCTATACTGCTAGTGTAAAATGTAGGCTATCAACAAGAGTCATACATGTGAGGGAATATTCCATTACATTTCTTGTCTAACGTCTTCATCACAGCCAAAATTCTACGTCTACATTTTATTAAATAAAAAAGACTAAGAAATATGAGTATTAAGGGATGTAAAATGAGCATTATGAACGGGGTTTGAACCTGTAAGAAAATACCTGATTACATTTCGTACCTAACGACCTCTCGGTCATCACAGCCTGGTTTCTTCGCCTATGATTTCACATAAAATAGATGACGAGATATTAGCATTGAAGGATGTAAATGTTATGGTGAAACACACCTATTCCCCAGATAATAGACTCTCCCTCCTATATTAATAAGAATTAACAGGAAGTTAACTCGAGAAGTTCTTGGGAAGTTCATAGGAGTTCTTAGAAGTTCTAGAGAGTTCTTTAGAGTTCTATTAGAGTTCAGTAGAGCTACTAGGCACTTGATATTAGTCGGCAGTTAGCCGAATACTAAGGAGTCAGCTTAAAGTGGAAGATTACATTTCGGGTGCGTTAAATCGGGTAGCAACCGACATAGCACGATTATAATCTTCAGTGCGAAAACTACTCCACAACAGTGAAAAAAGAGTTGTTAAGGGGATCCGAACATATGAGAAAAAACTAAAATCTAAACTTATTTATAAATGGAACTTTGTCTCTGTGTGCATGTGTCTGTGCGTCCGTTACCTATAGACTCTGAAACGACTGAACCGATTTTCTTGAGCATTTAGTTGTACTATAAGCGTCTACGAGTGTTTTTAGCTAGGTTCTGTGTCAAGGTACCTCCGATAAACATCGAAAATCGATAATCGAAAAAATCGGATTATAGAAAGAGTGGTCCGATTTTAATCAAATTTGATACACTCATAGACAAAGACATAAGAAACGATATTCAGAAGTTTCAATGTTGCACAAAAAATCGATAATATAAATATATAAAAGGCAAAATGTTTGTGTGTTTGTTTATCTGCCTGTATGTCTGTATTTTTTTTTCAGCCCTTTTATTTTAGTTTTTTCTTCGGATTTGGCTCTAAGTATGTATAATTGTAGTTCTTAGTCTCAGCCATGATACCATTTACCCAGAGGACATATTTATCCTTCAAATTTCAGTTTACGACGAAAAAAACTTATTTCATATCTATAGCAGGAAATCAAAATTTGACTTACATCCATTCATTTTTCTTTTAGTCCACGGTTTCGCTTTAACTGGAAACAATTATTACTTTTTAGTCTTTCGTGCCAAGGTCCAAAGAGTCTGAGCTCCAGGACCATGGATTAGTTTTAAAGGTTTTATTACAACCGAGCAACGCCGAGCTATACAGCTAATTAGGGTTAACGCCTTGAAAACTCGGCCATCACAGATCAGATACTATGACTCCATTTTCTTGTAACAACGGTGACATGGTTTTAGTATTGATTAATATAACAATTAGCGCAGTGAGCAAGATTCGTACATGTGAGGAAATATCTCATTAAATTTCAAGTCAAACGTAATATCCTCCCGGCAATCTCAGCTCTTAATAATCCTATGCCTACATCTTCTCATAACAAAAAAGAGACATCTTTCCCAGTTGAACATAGGCCATTGACGATCCCATAGACGAAGTGGTCATCGATGCTTCAGTAACTTATCTTTTTTGTAGCTAGATATGTTGACCCTCCGCAAGTTTTTTTTTTTTTTATCTAACCGAATTAGACTGGTTGTCAAACAAAGTTATAAAACCCAAACTGTATTGCTAGTTAAACTAGAGTGGGAGAAAGAAAAGACGGATTAGTATGATTTCCAAGAGTATTTGCACGTAAGTTAATGTGTCAGATTCAACTGGAATTCGAACCCGGCTTTCCGATTTCTTATGCAGAGTTTATATCCATTGCACTATAAGGCACTTACATTTGCAAGACGATTTGCGCGTAATTGTTTAAAACGACTCCGGATGGAATTCGAACTCGTCTCTCTTATTTTCACCTTAATATGAAACAACAAATATTTTGGTATTCATCCATTTCTGAAGAGATCATTATTATGTCGGATCTAGACGATTATATTTTAGGAATTTCTAAGCAAATCATCGTTAACTTTGTTGCGAGAAAGAGATGGATATATGCATTTACAGTCGGTAAGTCAGTTAAGTGCTATACGTGATACACGCTTTGTGCGATCATGTCTCGAAAGAGGCATGACTGACTAGGCAGCAGATTATCTTGCAATAGGTTGCCATTACTTTCTGCGGTAGACTGGTTGCCAGCCAAGGCTAGAGAATTCAATATGTTCTGTTATTTAACCCATAACTGGAGGAAAGAGACGGGTTAATACCTTTCCCAAGGATATTTATGCGTAAGTAAATACAAGGAATTCAACTGCATTTACAAGACTACCTAAATCCTAAACCCTATTACTGCCCGTGCAACATAAGCCATCGACGATCTCTCGCCATCGACGATCCCTCGCCATCGACGATCTCTCGCCATCAACGATTCCTCGCCATCGACGAGGGGGTTTTCGATGCTTCTGTAACTTGTTTTTTTCTGCGGGTAGCGGTGTTAACCTTACGCAAATCGTTTTTTTCCGGGATAAGTAGACTGGGTGTCAAACAAAGTCATAGAACCCAATCTGTCTTGCTATTTCACCCAGAGATGGAGGGAGAAAAGATGGATTAATATCTTTTCCAAGGGTATTTGCGTGTAAGTGAATGTATCAAATTCAACTGGACTTCGACCTCGGCTCTTCGATTTCTCGCTCCGAGCCGATATCCACTGCACTACAACGCACATGCATTTGCAAAACGAGTTGCTGTTATTTAACCCATAGTTGGGAGGATGAGATGGATTTGCATTTACAAGACTCCCTAAATCCTAAACCCTATTGCTCCCAGTGGAACATACGCCATCGACGACCCCTCGCCCGAGACAAAAGTGAAGGGATATTAGTTTTGTAGAATGTAAATTGACGCTCTAAACAGGATTCGAAACTGATGGGGAATATCGTATTAAATTTTCAGTCTAACTTCTCGGCTATTACAGCCCAGATAATGCATCACCAATTTCTCATGACAAAGTTGACGAGACATTAGGACTGAACAATCATGTGTGGATATATCCCATTAAATAATCTCACTCATTAATCCATGAACCTCCTCAGTGTAAGTAATTCATCACCATTTCTTCATAACAGAGTTGACGAGATATTGGTATTTAAGAATATAAACTGTAAACAAAATTTTAGCACTTGAGGAAATATACCATCAAATTTTGTGTCTAAAACCTTAACCTTTCAGCCATTCAGGGATTCTTTCTGGATGTGAAATGATTTTAAAAATTAATGTTTATATGTTTGGAAGACAAAGTTTAAGCATAGAATTGAAGAGATTAAGATTGCAGCGATAGAAAATGCAATCCCTTCGGAAGTCCGTCCAACACAATTCCCATTTTTGGAAAGAAGATTTCCAAATAGAACTTACATTTCACCAGTAGCAGAAGAAAGGTATGAGGATGGTGCGCTGCTGTGTATGATACATGGCAGGTTTTAGTTGTAAAGGTCTAAAGAGAATGAGAAAAGGTGACGTGCGATCTTTCGTCTGGGCGATAGTCATTGTTGTGTGGGAAATAATTGATTACCCACAAGACCGCATAGACGCTCTTGAACACTTTCAAGGCTAGAAAGTAAGCTTGAGACCAGATATGTATTCAACATTCCATTTTTGGTCTGACCAGAGTCATGTAAAGATAAAATATAACTGAGTAAGTCAGGTAAGCGGCAATGCTATTTTTTGAATACATTTATGATTAACGGACCTATTCTGGAATATCTGATCATTTGAATTTCAAACTTTCCAAAAAACGTATATATATATATATATATATATATATATATGAAAAACTACTAAAAAGTTGTAAGTTTAAAAATGTATTTTTTTGAGAGTATTTATTTATTTCTATTATTATATATATATATTTGATATTTCAGACCGACCTCGGCCTTTCATCAGAAACATCTCTCGACGTACGCTCTCGCGACTGATGCTTCTAGTTTAAATTTTAAAATCATTTGTTTCTGATAAAAGGCCGAGGTCGGTTTGAAATATCAAATATATATATAATAATAGAAATAAATAAATACTGTAAAAAAATACATTTTTAAACTTACAACTTTTTAGTAGTTTTTCCTATACATATTAAGACAGTATTCGTGGATCATCATTATGCTATATATATATATATATATATATATATATATATATATATATATATATAAAAATTAGAGAAAATTTTCAAAATTCAAGGGTGTCGGATGTACATTTCGACATGAGATCTCTAACAGAGATTCCACGTCACCTCAGCGACATTGCTCTGTTCTAAATGAAGAAATCCCTGGGGTAAAGAGGGAAGGGGCAAAGTTAACAACGGTCAAGAATATGGCTCCATACGTGAATGTTTACAGGGGTTTGAAACGGTGTATATATATATATATATATATATACATATATATATATATATATAATTATGAATTAAAAGTACATTTTGACTCGGAAATTTCTATGCTTCGAGACAGAATTTCGTCATCAGGCAATGTTAGATATTGGTTTTTTGAAAATGATTCACATTTAAATTCAAAAAACCATGGTTTGCTATTTATGTATGTGGGATGATATAAAATTTGTGTGTGTGTTCCTTTTGACTAAAATTGAATAAAGATTCACTTTGAAATTTGGCCAGTAGTTTCTATTTTTAACGAATACATTCTTTCTTTCTTTTCTTTTATCTTTTCTTTTTTTCATCCCTAACTGTCAAAGTGTCAACCTACTTTTAGCCTAATTTTATTTTTATTTTTTATTTTTATTGCTTCTCACTATATCCTATTACTTTTGATGTATCCATTCTTGTATCAAAAATATCCTTTCTGCTTTCTACAAATCTTGACCTCTTCTTATAAAAAACAGAAAAGAGATGAATAGACAGAGAAAACTTTTTATATTTTTATTCAAACTTAAAGAGGCTTTTGAGTAAGTTTGCTCTTCTTATCAGTACGTATTTAATTCTATTTTTGTCAAAACCTTTAATTTATAAATAACATTTTTTATTCTGATATACTTCCTGCTATCATTATCCCATATTTCTAATTTCTATTTATTTTTTATCGAAGTTTTATCTACCAATATACTTATTTTATTTTAATATCTCGTCAATTATTATTTTCGTTAAGCGAATTATAGGGTATATTAATGTTAATAAAGAGTTTGTTTTGTTGTTGTTGTTGTTTTTTATTCATATTTTAAGGTGAACATTTTGCAATGTCTACATATTACATTTATTTCATTACGTTTATTTAACAGATTTTTATTCTTAAGTGATTTAATAAGATATAATTTTTCGTATAGAAACAACGAGCATTCTATCTCGAAACACAGAAATTTCCGTTCTCAATTATATGATTATAATATGCTCTACAATATGTATTATATTGAGCACAGTTTATAAAAAATAAATGCCAGGGAACTTAAACTCATAAAACCTTTGGTCATCTTTACCTATATATATATATATATATATATATATATATGACTCTGTGACCCTGGGTTTCACGCTCTTGCGATCGTCAGACAAACTGATTAATTTTTTAAAAATTGGCTATATACAGGGCTGCGTATATTGGTGTATTTTTGTGGAAGTGGGAGAAAAATTGGGAGGAGAATTTAACGTCGTGACAAACGCAGACATATACACATTTGTACACTTATTGACGTACGCAGACACAGACACACGCACGGAGCTCACATAAATATAACTATATGCGAACCGTATGGGGCTTGGCATATATATGTATATGTGTGCCGTTGGGTACATACATACACATTTTATTGGTGTATTCAAATAGTGTTTCTACAGACTTTGATTGTAGCGATGTCAACGCGCAAACGGTTGTCGATTTCTGTTCTCTGAACAATATTTTCCCGTACGCACAGATGTACGTATGATGTGGTCTCTGTGAAACTTTGATAGGTAAGAATTGCTATTATTTTTAATTATTTAAGGCTGTATTGTCATTTTAAAGTCGGTTATTAGCTTGTTTTTGGTGGTTGCACTTATTTAAATGGTAGAAATTCTAATTTGTAAAGCTTGTTGGTTTTTATGTGGTGGTATTAATTTGACTGCAGAGGAGAGAAGTAATTTACTTTAATGATGATTGCGGACTAATACGGCAATAGTAATAACAGTTATGGTAGCAAATAGTAATTGTAAAGCGGTAGTAGTGATTAGTAATGGTGGTGGAATGATAATAACAATAAGTGCAATTATTATGATCGTAGTTTGAACTAGAGAATAATTGGTAGGATTATGGTTTTTTTATCCGTTTGGTATAAATTGTGATAATAGGTATTTATTTTCGTGTCTGTATTTGGAAATTATTTCTGATCTTATGTTTAGTAAGTTCTTTTGTGGGGCATGAGATATAATTGCTACTTTTTCATGTAGGCAAAGTAGACATTTTTTGTAATGATGTTGTAGGCAGGTGCTTTTTAAAATATTTTTCCAGTTTATTGTTGGTGCAACATTCCTTTCTTTTTGATTCCACACGTATGTGGATAGTGTAGTGTTGTTCGAGTATTTTCTGTTGGAGAATAAAAGATTGAGGTTGCTTTTCCTTTTCTTAAATGGTCCCTCAGTGGCATCGATGTAGTACATTGTGTTGTTGTTTGCACTTACCTTGGTTTTATATATCATATTTGTTTGCTGGCAATTTCTCTCGAGTCGACATACATATATATATATATATATATATATATATATATATATGTATTATATTTTAGAACATGTACAATTTTTTTATAGATATTTTTTTTAATCATTTTACCCCGAGCAAGGCGGAAATTCCACTGATGTGCAGGGGGCTACATAAATGTAAAAAGATTAATTAGAAAAGAGTGAGGAGTACAAACTAGTTAGAAAGGAACAATAGAAAGCTGAGAAAGCAGGTGCGATGACAGATACATAGGTGGAGAGAAAGGGAAGGTTATACAGGGGAGGGGAGAGAGCTAGAGTCCAGTGGTTAGTAGGTGAGTATTGACTTTGCATTTAAATTTCTGGAGGTTGTAGCCGTCAGGAAAGCAAGAATACGGGAGCGAGTGAAGAAGCTGCACGAGTAGAATTGTCGTCTGCATTTGGCTAACCTGACTGTGAATGGGTGGGACCCAGTTGCCAGTCTGGTTGCACGAGTAAACAACTGTTGAGGAGGCATCAGTGACTTAATTTCGTCTGAGCAGAAGCCATGAAAGTATTTATAGAACAGACAAAGGGAGGCCACATTTCGACGATGGGGAAGTGGCTGCAGTCGAGCCGCCAGATCAGTTCCTATCACATTACAGACTCTCCTTTGGAGCCTGTCAACAACACTGAGGAGAACGGCAGCTACAAATTGTACATTTTGTTTTGGCATTGGACTGGCAAGTTGTGTATGGGATGTTGGTGGCGTTTAGCGATAAGGGAGTAAGTTTTGTAAATTGTCCGTTAGAATTTTGGCGAAATTGGGGTGGTAAGGGGATATAGTTGATTAATGAAAGTGTCGGGAATTTTGTAGACAGATTTAACATTAGAAGATAGTTATCTGTTTTTATGGCCGCCTGGCAAGCCTTTATTCTTTGCGTTTATTAGAAGGGGAGATTAAAAAGGTGTAAAATGTGAGAAGGGATGGAACTGAAACTATCCTTAATGTTTGTTTGTACAACTATATAATATATTTTTGTATTTAAGCACTGTTTTTATAATTAATCTAATTTTGTATATTTAACCTTAATTTTGAATTTGAGAAATCACTTTTTTCTATAAAACTTTCATCTCCCTTCTTAAACATCTATCTGTAACATACTTGTTGACAACACAAATATCATAGCATCATTAATATTAAAAAAAAGAAAAAACTAAAAATAATAGAGGCATTGTTGATAAAAAAAAATAACACTCAGTGATTTCAACTACGAACATGTTAACAACATGCTTACCGTGTTCAGTACATAACGCATACACTCTACTCTACAATCATAGATAATATTACATACATTCTGTTACATGTAAAATAACATTTATCCTCGTAAATGGCTAAAAGTACAGCCGAGATCGCTCGAATAAACAAAACATTTGGACAATTTTATATAAAAAGAAAAAATCATAGGATCACATGAAAAATTACATAAAAAATCTCAACCATCCCATCTTGTCTGTCATTTTTAATAAAACCTACATAAAAGAGAGATTGTTACCCAAATATACGGTATATATATATATATATATATATATATATATATATATATATATATATGTATATATATATATATATATATATACACACACACACACACATATAAATATATATATATATATAAACTTATCGTTATACTCGTTTCGAAAAACGCTCCGAGCACATACGCGGAATGAAAAAATGGTGATAAAAAAGAACGAGCTAAGCACTTGAACATCAGTCAAAGTACGCAGCTCAAAGAAAAAACCTGAGATGAATAACCAACTTTCCCTGAAGATCCAATTTGGTGAAACCTTGGTAGGTTCGCTGACTATCTAAGTTTTTACTATATATATATATATATATATATATATATATATATATATATATATATAAGCACTGTTTTTATAATTAATCTAAGCACTGTTTTTATAATTAATCTAATATATATATTGTCCTACGTCGATGTTTAATAGATTTGAATTTAAGTTTCACTCGATATTCATGGCAGTTAAATCTTATATTTCACTCACTGCCTCTTAATAAAAAGAGTAAAGATTCAAATATACTAAGACTGAATGTGGATAAAAAATTAAAATTGAAATTTTAATAAAAATTTCAAAATTTTAAAAACATTAAAATGTAGGAAGATGAAACCAAAGGGAAGTGATTCATAATTATTAATAGTAATATTCGTGGGATATATATATATATATATATATATATATATATATATATAATTTTAACACTATTTTTAATTGATACTCGTATTTGAGTCAATACTCTGGTTTTTCTTTTTTTTGTGTGTGTGTGTGTTGTTTCTTAAATTAAACAATATATCTATTTGTATCTACCGGCCTGAATAATCATGGAATCTTGTCAGGAAATTATGCGTCCTCCGCCAGGGTTCGAGCCTGCGTCCCCTAGAGTAAACCGTCAATTCATCTGACATGTTTGTTTTCTGTTTTGATTCATTTTTTTATTCTTTTATATTTTTCTTTCTTGTAATTTTTGTTTTTTGTTTGTTTATTTTTTGTTTTTTGTGAGATGCGTCTAAATACATTCCAGTTCTTGTAAAACCTGCGATGTCTACATAAAATTTATCTTTATTTCTTCATTTGTTCTTTCTTTTAAAATATTTTTTGAGGCTCGAACCCGAATAGACTGGTTAATGAAGCAGTGTCATTGTAAGTTAGGTTGCTGCATCTAAGGTTGAATGTATGGGCGTATACTCTTGCTTTTCGCGCCAATATTAAAACGGTAGTAATGGCTGCCGCTAGAATTATAATAATGGCTTCGTTCACACGGACAATGTGTGTTAAATACCATTTCTTTAGAACACAATAGACAGAACAAAGAACAACGCATTTCTTGAGTAATTTCATTTTTTCTATGTGTAATTATGTTTATTTTTCACGTTTTTTCGCGTTATTTCTTTTTTTGTGAGCCATTGGCATCCATTTTCTAAGATCACTATTACAACCTTCTGATAAGCACGTTTGCTAGCTTTCTGTGATTGGACCACTTGACAGTTTTATTTGAGAATACAGCCATGATCACGTGTGATCGTCTACTCCAGCGTGTATGGCTTACCTAGTTACGTATATATGTGTTTGCTTATGAATTCGTGAGGGTGAGTGTATATATCAGCATGTGTAGGTGCCTATTTGTATGTGGTCTGTTTATGCGTGACTATTTGTGGCTAGGTAACTATTTAAGAATAGCTGATTGTTGAGCGTCAATTTCAGGATGTGTTCAAGCAAAATTGAGGGTGGGTATCTGTTTAAAAATATATGTGTACATGTGCATATGTGAGCGTCTGTTTATATGCTTCTGTTTGTGGGTGATTATATATTTATGAACATGTCTGTGCAATTGTGTGCGTCTATTTGAGTCTCGATATATGGGTATTTGTGGTTGGGTAAAGGAAAACTGAATGCATTGTCATCAGCTAAAAGAATACCCCTGAATGCCAATTACAGGTCGGGGACGCTAAAATCACACAGGTACAGAAATTTAAATACCTGAGAAGTGTCCTAACAGAAGACGGAAAGTGCGATGTGAGATCTGAAGGCGTACAGGCATGACCAAGGGCGCATTCCAAAAGTTAAGCAGAGTATTGAGAGACAGGAAAATTTTCGTTGGAAATAAAAATTGAGTTTATGTTTGAAGCTATAGGTAGATGGTTAATGTTTATTAATTCAGCCTTGTGTCATACATAACTCTCTACAGCTTAGGACTATTTCATTTGTAATCGTCAGAAGGTTGGTTGGCATAGGTTGTTATGTTTGGATTAGTGTGGAATAATGAAAGAATGAAAATATACATTTTTCAAGTTAAAATAAAAAATTATTGGTAGAGAAGGATAACAGGAATTGTAGCAGATAATGTTCAATGAGAAAGTTAAGGGTATCAAGAGTTGTAGAAATGTTCGTAGTAGTAATTTGTTGGTCATAGTTCATGCGTATGTATGTATGTATGTATGTATGTATGTATGTATGTATGTATTAGCGTTTGTTTGGTAGGACTGACTTTGAATGGAGAAGAAAAAATAAAACGAATCAGCACACGAGAAAGAAGGAAAAAGAGGGCAATGTACGACGCAACCTTATGTCCGGGTCGACTTGAAGTTTCTCCCGTTACATTTTAGTTCTTTCTCTCTATCTCTCTCTCGCTCTCTCTCGCCTTCTCTCTCTCTCTCTCTCTCTCTCTCTCTCTCTCTCTCTCTCTCTCTCTCTCTCTGCTCCCATCTGACTGTCTGACTGACTCTGACCGGAGCATTTTATAGTCATTTAGATTTTTCGCACTGGATCGCCAAATCTTTTCTAGTCTTGCAAATCGCTCCCATTAGTCAGAAAACCAATTTTAATATCTACTCGCGAAATCCGGTTTCGACTTTTTCTTTAACCGCATAGTCAAACCTTTTTCAATTCAGCAAAACCAGGATTTCACACGTCATTCTGAATTTTTGTAAAAGTAAAGAAGGTTGTTTTTAGTTCTTAATTTCCTATCCACCACATGTTATGTAATATCTGTAATCTTATACAACACTGAATACTGGACAATATCTTCAAATATTGACGTGAGACACAAAGAAATCGAAACGTAGTTTTACAGGAGGATGCTGAGGATTCCATGGACCGAACATGTGAAAAACGACGAGGTTTTCGAAGGGATGGAAATAAAAAAGAAAACTAATACTTGGTATCAAGAACAGACAGCTGAGGTTTCTGGGACACGTAATGAGGAAGAGTGTTTGGAGAATCTGATACTCATAGGGCGGATAGAGGGAAATAAAGGCAGAGTTAAAAAGCACATGGCATACTTGATGGACTTAAACAAATCGTTGGCACAACAGGGCTTTGGAGAAATGACACAAAATATATTAAAAGCTACAAAGGATAGAAATATATGACAATCCCTGATCGCCTACGTCCAGAAGGCACACGGCACATAAAAGAAGAAGTCTCTGTGTGTTTAAGTGCCAATTTATGGTTAGATTTTTTTTACACATTTACCCCTAAAATGGCGGATGTGCGTTGTGGTGCAGTTGATAGCGGCTCAGAACGAGAAATCGGAAAGTCGAGTTCGAATTCCAGTTGAATTCCTTGCATTCACTGACGCGCAAATGCTTTTGAAAAAGATATTAATCCGTCTCTTCCTTTCAGGGTTAAATAACAGGATAGATTGGGTTCTATAGCCTTGGCTGGCAACCAAGCTACTGTAGAAAGTAATGGCAACATACTGCGGGATAATCCTCTGCCCGGTCAGTCATGTCTCTTGACTGACCCCTAAAATGACAATAAAGCTGCTCAGACGCAAAGGCCCACTGAGTTTGAGATGATTTTTATAATCATATCGCCCCAAGCAAGGCATTATAATGCTACTGTTGTGCAGGGGGTTACATAGGAGGAAAGTTATGAGGAGGAATGACAGAATAAAGTGGGTGTCAGGAGCGGGCAAGAGAGGGATGAAAAAAACTGGAGAAATGAGATGCGAGTATGAGAGAGGGGATGTTGGAGATCAGAGTTGACAGGAAACCAATAAGCCGGAAGAGAGGTCAGCAAGCGACAGGTGCCAGAGAAGAAACTATTAGAACTTATGGTTACGTCTAACCATTTTAATTGTAAAACTACTGCCAATCTATTTATGCAAATTTAATTCATAAAATATCATAAAGGAAGGTTTATCAAAACAAGTATCATGAATGTATTTATAGAAAGTGACAGAAGCCGAGCTGTCTGTTCAGGATCAATAATATTGCAGATTCTTCTTTAGACTTTATCAAGAAGTTCTAACTATGTACCAGAAGCCTCAGACTAGATGTGGAAGTAATATTCAGATACATGGATTTTAGACTTATAAATATGTAAGCTAGATTCTTGGCGAAAAAATTTCTAGTACATCTCAGAACCTTCAAAGAAGTAGTGATTTTTGAAGCTCAGGTTAGATGTGGCACAAGGCCGAATATATGGGGCATCCAGTGAGGATCAAACTGAGCACATAGATACTCCATATATTCTAGGTAACTGTCACTCTCGACGTAAATAATCATTTCAATATACACTGATACGCGTTAATGATAATTCACATCCGTCATATCTAATCTATCTTAAAACTCCTACGCGAATAAAGGCCCCACGGAAAGGGAAAAGTAAGTTGCAATGCATGTTTTGTTCTCATGAGTGGGACCGTACCTACAAAAATGACGGCAAAAAATTTTATATCGATATGCTGTCTAAAATGATAGCAGCATATATCTTACTATTGTGTAACTTATATTAAAATATTAGAAAAGATAATAATACAACCGCCCCGTGCGGGACAGGAAGGAATATATATATATATATATATATATATATATATATATATATATATATATATATAGCCCAGTAGTAGAGTCGCCGACTGACGCCAATTCGGTCGAGTTTCAATCCTGGGTTAAAGGCAATCGGAGTCTAACCGTACTGATGAGCTGTGATACAGCAAAACAGATCTGTCTGCGGATGACTAAATATATATATATATATATATATATATATATATATATATATATATATATATGCGGTGTAGATATAGAAGAATCCAAAAATCCTGTACATAAATTGGTAGGATAACTCTCTAGGAAAGCTCTAAATATATATGTATGTAAATAAATATAGACCAAATATATGTAAACACGGACTTCTAAACCATGGAATAACATGTCTGTTTTAATTTTTACACACACACACACACACACACACACACACACACACACACATATATATATATATATATATATATATAAGCATAAGGTACATTGTCTTTATCTTATCATATACATCTATATAACTATATCTATCTATCTATCTATCTATCTATCTATATATATATATATATATATATATATACAAATATATATATATATATATACAGAAAGAGAGACAGAGAATTTTAATTATTTATAATCACTAATTGGTAGACCAAATTTCTAAAGTACTCGTGTCCTTGACGTAATGTAGGTTCGAATCCTATCGGGAAAGATATATTTTCTTAGTAAGTACTTCTCGATTTTTACGCCGTTTTGCTTTAATTTTCCATGCTTCAACGGACAGTAATTTTAACACAGACATGTGTATTTTACATTTAATTTTATAATATATATATATATATATATATATATATATATATATATATATATATATATATATCTGCTGGCCGATTGGCTAGCATCCCATTTCCACATTCTGTGACGAAAAAGTTAGAATTGTTTTTGTTTTTTTTTCGGAGGTCAGTAGCTTTGTTTTCGGTTTGGAGTTAAAATGTTTTGAATACTGTTGAATTCTGTTCTTGGTGAGGCATTATCTTTTCTTTTCTTTTTTTTTTTGTTCGTTTTGTCTAATCTTTGCTTGATTTTAAAACTTTTCATGCTTAATTGAAGGATTGATTTTGTTTTCTTAGAAATTTCATTGCCTGGACTTTAACTAAGCTAAAACTTAGCAATTCAACAACGTTTTTTTTTTCATTGGAGCAGATAGACTAAACTACCGCCCGGTTCACACTCCGCCCACATCTTTTGAACAGGTGAAGAGGCTCATCCCTTGTTTCCTGTTTAGGAAAACAAACACTTTATTAATTTAACTATGCTACAAAATTTCTATACTGGAAGAAGCCCAAAAACTTATCCATAAACAGGAAGTTAAGAAGGGGTGGGATTTAAAAAAATCTATTTGAATTTGTCAGCATGACGTAAGAAAGGGTGAAAAGCAGACACAGCGATACATGACTCAATATTAGAAAACTTTACAATTCGTCTGTAAGAATTAAATTTGAAAATGAAACCGTGTCACAGGGGATAGAAGTGGTAGGAAAAGTGGGAAAGGAAACGAAAGAAAAGACAAAAGATGTGGACAGGGAGAAGTTAACAGAAAGCCAAGGTGACAACTGACAACGACTTCGATGGTGAATGGAAGGAAAGAAAGAAAGAAAGAAAGAAAGAAAGAAAGAAAGAAAGAAAGAAAGGGAAGGAACTGATATATATTATTTAATTATTTGACTGTTAAAAATTTACGAAATAAATAATAAAAAGAAAAAATGTTATAGGAAATTTTTGGATATAAAAAAATAAATGATAAATTTATAATTTTAACATAGAACTCAATATAATTCTATTATTTTTATAAACACACGCATATATATATATACAATCATATATATATATACATATATATATATATATATATATATATATATATACATATGCACACATACACATATATATGCAAACATACGCACACTACGCATACGCACAATACATAGACACACATAGATATCAAAATAAAAAAGGAAATAGGATTCGTCGCAAAAAAATATGTGTTCTTTACTACTCGACGACATAAATATTACAAAAATTTAACAATAAGGCCCTGATAAAGAGTAAACACGTTGCAAGAGCTTTCATAAATGTTAGTAAAGTTTAATAACTAACAGTAAACAAAGTGAACTGAGTCGACACTGCCTCGGTATTGTTTCTCTCTCCGCCCCCCATGTGCGTGACAGGAGGGATATATATATATATATATATATATATATATATATATATATATATATATGTGTGTGTGTGTGTGTGTGTGTGTGTGTGTGTGTGTGTGTGTGTGTGTGTGTGTGTGTGTGTGTATTTAGGCAGCAAATATTCTTTTAGACATGACAGATTAAGTAAATTACAAACATAAATTACAAATACATGCTTCTTGGCAGGAGATACCATTAGGTACATTAAAGAAGCTTGTGGTGTTAATGCCTGACAGAATCAAAGCAAAAGGCTATTATACTAAATATTAAATTTATTTTGTAACAAGTATTTTTCTTGTTAAAGCATTTGTTGAGGAAATCAAATAAAATTACTTTAATTATTTTTTTCTGTCAATATGCCTCATAAAAGATAAAATAGTTCTTGTCCTAATACTTTTGCACAGTACTATATATATATATATATTTGTAAAAATATACTCAGTTGTGATCTGAGATTAAGGACAGGCTGGTTAAATAGAATAAAGACCAGAGGAAAATTGTATTTAAATCGCCCACGCGTTTCGTCCTGTGATGAACTTTATCAAGGCAAAAAAACGAAATGAGCTTTATTCTAAATTACGTATCTATGAACAGTGTTGCCAACAATAAAAACGCTCACAAATCATTTAAAAAATTACTAGAATATTTTAGTTTTAGAATTCTTTCTGGTGTAGTGCAAAGTCACGAGATGTTAAAATGAAGGGAATTCAACCTTTTACTTTGGACTTTTTATTATGTATGTTAGTCTGTTTTAGGATAATTAGAAGTCAACCATCCGTCCGTGCATGGAGTACTGCTGCCATTTATGGTCAGGTGCCCCTGCCGTTCTCCTCAGTGTTCTTGACAAGCTCCAAAGGAGAGTCTGTAATGTGATAGGTACTGATCTGGCGACTCGTCTGCAGCCACTTTCCCATCGTCGAAATGTGGCCTCCCTATGTCTCTTCTATAAATACTTTCATGGCTTCTGCTCGGATGAGATTAAGTCTCTGATGCCTCCTCAACAGGTGTTTACCCGTGCAACCAGACTGGCAACTGGGTCCCACCCATTCACAGTCAGGTTAGCCAAACGCAGACGACAATTCTACTCCTGCAGCTTCCTCTCTCGCACTTCCCGCCTGTGGAACTCGCTCCCGTATTCTTGCTTTCCTGACGGCTACGACCTCCAGAAATTTAAAAGCAAAGTTAATACTCACCTACTAACCACTGGACACTAGCTCTCTCCCCTCCCCTGTATAATCTTCACGTTCTCTCCGCCCATGTATCTGTCATTGCACCTGCTTTCTCAGCCTTCTATTGTTCCTTTCTAACTAGCTTGTACTCCTCACTCTTTTCTAATTAATCTTTTTACATTTATGTAACCCCCTGCACATCAGTGGCGTTTCTGCCTTGCTCGGGGTGAAATGATTAAAAAATAAAAAAAAATTAAAAAAATGGGAGATTGGGAAAAATCCGGGGGGCAAATTGATGTTTTGGTAGTACTGGATGGCGGCGCCCTCGATAACTTTCCTTCTGAACAAATTGTTTACTCTTTTTATTAGTGTGGCGTTTTTAAAATCGAAACTGTGGTTGAATTTATTTCTATGAATCACTAATGCATTTGTTAGATTATTATTAGTGATGTCTCTTTTGTGTTCACATGTACGTTTTTTTTTTTTTTTTTTTTTTAGATTTCTACTTGTTTCTCCGATGTACATGGAGGAACAATCCCGGCAATTTATTTCGTATACACTTGCTTGTTCATCATTTTGATTTCGGTTATTTTTAGATCTGATAATGTCCATAATAGTTTTCGAGGTAAGTCTAGACATAATAAATGTTTATACAGCGATGGTCTACAAGACCTAATATAAACAGACTTCAGAACCTTCAAATGAAAAAGTGAATCTGAATTGAGCAATACCGACAACCAGTTCGCATCAAGGTCCATGGCACACCTTCTATTCTTTAAAAGAAGTTCATAGATTGAGGAGAAGAAATTTATTTACTTGCCAGGTATGCTTCCTGATTTTCAGTGGAACGTGCTGTTTGATTCTACTGTCAAGTTGTTGAGTGGTTTTGCCTATGTAACTGGCACTGCTATATATTACATGATTCCGGCTGTTTTCTACCGATCTAGTAAGTGGGAAAGCGCAGAGATTGATTGTTTAATTTGTTGCTTTACAGTTTATCAACCCTTTGTGCGTTGTTTAAAGAAAAAACATATTTTCGATTGTAAGAATAATTATTGATTTCTTTTTTTTTTTTTTTTGGTTGATTTTTTTCTGGGCAACAGTGATTTTTTTTCAGATACATGTCTAACTATTTTACCCTTACTTGGTGGACGAAATGGATTCTTACCTTTTCCAAAGGTATTTGTGCCTCAGTGAATGTAACGAACCTGAGTGTAATTCTAACTCGGCTCTCCGACTTCCCTTTCCCGAGAAGCTATCGATTACACTACACGCACATCCAGCCTTACACGAATTTAATACTGTATTACTTTAGTCTTCAAAAAACATTTTCTCACTTTCTTCTGACTATGGTTTAAACGGTGGACATTTCTTTTAAATCCGAAATTATCTCATTTCCGGTAAGAGATCTATCTTCGCTCTCCTGAATTGATTATTATGAACACAAAACATTTATCACAACGCCATATCAAAATCAACGGATCAAGGTCTCAGTATGATGAATGTCGGAGTTACTTTTATCGCTTCTGTTTGTCGTAATTATCAGATGTGTAAATATTGATTACTTGGAGAAGTTCGTGATTAAGGTTTTAAGAATGACTCAGTTGAAATCTAATCATTTTATTAACTTTTCAAAATTGATTGATTTCCAGATGAAATTAATCATTCGCACAACTGTCCAATGAATGCTGCTCTGGTCACGCGGCAATTATCGATTAGATTAGATTTGAAAGGATTGGGCAAGATCTACGAAAATCACTTCTACAAATATACACAAAACGAGGAAGAGAGTGTGGGAAACAGTAGAGAGAGAAAGGTTCAAAGAATTAAGGATATTTGAAAATACACGTATATCTACAACGTTGTGGTGCAGTGGATATCGGTTCCGAACGAGAAATCGGGGAGCCGAGTTCGAATTCCAGTTGAATTCCTTTTATCCGCTTACGCTCAAAAACCCGGGGAAAAGTATTAATCCGTCTCTTTCCTCCAGTTACGGGTTAAATAACAAGACAGATTGGGTTCTATAGCCTTGGTTGGCAACCAGTCTACCACAAAATGTGATGGCAATATACTGTGGGATAATTTTCTGCTCAGTCATTTTTTCAAGACATGATCGCCCAAGGGTGTATGACGTATGACACTAAACTGACTGACCATGTCTGTATGAGAATTGTTTAAATGAAAAAGATCGTTATTTCAGATCAAATCACCGCCTATGTTCATATATATATATATATGTGTGTGTGTGTGTGTGTGTGTGTGTGTGTGTGTGTGTGTGTGTGTGTGTGTGATTTATATACACAGGGTGCAATGTATAAATTGTCGTCTACATTACGCACACACAGAAAAAGAATGACACTGATATCTTATTTTAACAGATATTTGAATTTGGGAGTTTTTTCTTATCAGAGTGAATTTGTATCATCGAAATCACCATTAGACACATCCGACTCATTCCTTATTATCTGCACTGTCCTCGGACTGACACCCCAAGCACTCTGAAATGTTCGTTTCGAAGCTTACGGCGCGAGTGCCAAGCAGTACAGCATACCGTTTGCAAATTTCTTGCAGTGTGAATTGCGTCATGGTACTCGTTTTTCATCACAAATGATGTCCAACTGACCCTACTATACCGTACAGTTGACAAAATCAAAAACATTATTGATATTATTAAATATTATTATCACATATTAAGCTCAAAATTTAAACACTTAAATGAACAATCCAAGATTCAATCCAAAAATACTTTTACAAACATTTAGCGCGGGTTTCAGACACCAAAGCGAAGTAAAATGCCTATAGAAACAAGTCGCCAAAAGGTCAATCAACATAGCAATTCACAGCACATGTTTAAAATGTCTTCCACTTTTATAGATGTATGCACCGTCAGATCATTGACGAGCGGACTCTTTCAAACATCCTCAGACGGTGCCGAATGGTTTCACAGGCCCCATAATACTTTGATGAAACGCCTCTGCATTATTAATGTCCGCTGCATAAAACATTTTTAAGTGGCTCCACAGATAAAAATCTAAAGAATTACGGTCGGGTAAACGTGCGTTGTGGTGCATTGGATATCGACTCAGAACGACAAATCGGGGAGCCGAGTTCAAATTCCACTTAAATTCTTTGTATTCACTTACGCGCAAATACCCTTGGGAAATGTATTAATCCGTCTCTTCCTTCCAGTTATGGGTTAAATAACAGGACAGATTGGGTTCTATAGCCTTGTTCGACAACCAGTCTACCGCAGAGAGTAATGGCAACCTACTGCAGGATAATCTTCTGCCCAGTCAGTCATGTCTCTTTCGAAACATGATCGCCCAAGCGTGTATCACGTATGGCACTTAACTGACTGACTGGATATAATAGTTGGAATCATGATTAAGGTTGAGACAGGTCATAAAGTGGGGGATCAGTTTAGTACTTCATAACAATATAAAACTGATCCCCACTATTTACTAGTCAATAATATAATACATCTCTTCCCCCTCTAGCTATGAGTCAAATAACAGGACAGATTGGGTTCTATAGCCTTGGTCGGCAACCAGTCCACCGCAGAAAGTAATGGCAACCTACTGCGGGAAAATCTTCTGCCCAGTCAGATAATCTTCTTTCGTTTATCGCGTATGGCACATAACTGAAATGTGCAGGCATTGAAAGCTGTCCTCCCCTATTTATCCATCTTTCATGGTAGACGTCAGCCAGTCTATTGAGAACAATGAGACTAAAATGTGCTGGAGCCTTATGATGCATGAACCACATGCGTCTTCTTATCAGCAGGGGTACGTCCTCCAGCAGGTCTGGAAGTGTGTTCGAAATAAAATCGCTGCTAACGACTCCAGTAAGACGTACTGTTAGAACATATTGACCTACCAGACAGTTACCTAAAATTCCAGGCCCTACATTAATCATAAATTGTTGCTGGTGTCTTCTTTTATGTGCCATGTCCTTTCAGAACGTAGGCGATTATGGCTTTCCACATCTCCCTGTCCCTGGTGGCTCTTAGCATGCTTTTTCCTGTTGCACCATGCAACCCTTGTTCCGTCATCCACCTGATCAGGTCCTTCAAATAGGTTATCCGTTGCTTTCCTCTGTCTCTTTTTCCCTCTATCTGTCCTGTTAGTATCAGGTTATCTAAGCCCTTCTTCCTCATTGTATGTCCCAGGAACTTCAGCGGTTTCTTCCTTTTCGTCTTCATCCTTTCCAAAACCTCGTCATTGCTCACATGCTCGGTCCATGATATCCGCAGCATCTTTCTGCAGAACCACATTTCAGCTGCTTCAAGTTTTTCTTTCATCTTCGAAGATATTGTCCAACATGTGATGTCGGTTCTTCAATATGGCATTTTGAAGAACCGACATCACATAGTAATCCAATGTTCTCCTCTTTGTTTCTAGTGAAATTGTCCTGTTTCTTAATACTTTACTCAACTTCTGAAATGCTTCTTTCACCATGCCAATTCGTCTTCGGATCTCAGGGTCGCACTTTCTGTCTTCTGTTAGAACACTTCCTAGGTATTTAAATTTTTGTACCTGCTTGATTTTAGAGACCCTCACCTGTAATTGGCATTTTGGGCTGCCCTTTTTGCTGATGACCATGCATTCGGTTTTCTTGCAGTTTATTTGTAGTCCTTTCTTGTCACTCTTTTCAGCTACCTTCTGTAGGAGGCCTTGTAGTTTCCTTTCTGTGTCTGCTATCAGCACTGTATCATCTGCGTACTTTATCGTGTTTAAATTGTGGCCTCCGATCTTGACTGTGTTGTACCTTGGTGATTGCGATCTGGCCATAAGTATTGGTTGTGTAAATTTAATCTCTTATTTTTTCAAAATGTTGTCTGATGTGTAAACAAGACTGAAAAGACAAACAAAGCGTTAGACAGAGCGTTGATAAGTAAAAAGTGTTTGTTCCTTTAACATCTCTGACGATGTCCTCACGAAACATCAAAGTTGGAATGGATCTTCTCTTTTAAAAGGACGAACTCTTTGTGCTTATATATATATATATATATATATATATATATATAATAATGAACTTAATCACAGTAAGTCAACACTAATAATAACAGACTAAAAATCCGAAAATAATGCTAACTGACAGTGATATAAACCGTCTTCTAACCCGTCGAGGACTACCTCATGGGTTAAATAAAAGGGAAAGAAAAACAAAACAAACAGCGCACAAGAACAATACGTTTAGTGCTCGTTTGAAAGAAAAAAAAACACAAGACGAAATCTTAACAGCAAAGTGGTTGATACGAAAGTACGAAAGTACGAAAGTACGAAAGTAGAACAGAATACAGTACAAAAATCTAGAATTGAGCCACCACCTACCGCGGTTTCACACGAACGGTTCTTCAGGGCGAGGGTGATTTTTGTATTATATATATATATATATAAATATATATATATACACGGTAACCAAAAAAGTTCTGCTCGTTTTTTGATTTATAATTGAATGAAGTTGAAATATATACGAAATGCGTGTAGCAAATGTTTTCAAATTCGGACAGCCGGAAGTAGGATCATCAGACGTTATAAAAAACACGGGCACCGTACCCGGCTCTCACTTATAAGCTGGACAGCTGTGAGAAGGATGGAAGTGTTTAGAGATCTCGTTCGGAGCTGTTTGATTTACGACTTCAAAGTGGGCTTATCAGCAGCTGCATCAAGTTGCCGCATATGTCAAGCGTTTGGTGATAGTGCTGTGGATGAAAGTACTGCAATTCGAAAATTCAAGTCGGGAGATTTGTCACTCCATGATGAGCCTCGCAGTAGATGACCACAGGTCTTGAATGACGGAGTCCTGAGGGCGGCCATTGAAAAGGACAGTAGTCTAACGTGTGGTGAACTTGCAAGACAGTAAAAGGTTTCCGATGAAACAGTTAGACTTCATCTGCACCGCCTAGGTAAGACATACAAACTGAGCAAGTGGGTTCCGCAAAAGCACAAGGGACACCCAGTGGCAACATGCGTATCGCTGCTTTCTCGTCACCGTACCGCATCTTTATTCAATCGAGTGCTTACCAGTGATGAAAAGTGGGTTCTGTACGAAACTCCCAAGCATTCCAGACATTGATTGTCTCCTCAGGATGCTGTCCCTCACACCGCAAGACCGCCTATGCACCCACACAAGATTATGATTTGTGTCTGGTGAACAGGTCGTCAAGTGGTTCATAATAAACTGCTACCAACAGGACAAACGGTCACTGGCGACCTATACTCGAAGCAATTGAAACGTGTGCAACAAGCAATGCGCCAGAAGGAGCCAGCACTGGTGAATCGCAAATGTGTGCTTTTCCTCCATGACAACGCCAGGCCGCATGTCGCATGAGTGATCAGGGATACCATACAGCAACTTAAGTGGGAGACTTTGTGCCATCCACCTTATTTACCTGACCTAGCGACATCCGATTACCACCTCTTCTACTCCCTGGATAATCATCTTCGTGGCAAATCCTTCACCAATGAAGCAGATTTCCGAAAAGTCCTCACGGACTTCTTTGCGTCACCCCTCGCCCCGAGTTCTACTGCAAGAACATTGAACAGCTGAAGACACGTTGGCTGAAGGTGCTGGATGCCGATGGCGATTACTTCGAAGGCTAAATATAAGTTGTTGCTTTTTTTTCCATAAAAACGGACAAAACTTTCTTTTTTTTTATCATATCACCCCGAGCAAGGCGATAACGCCACTGATGTGCAGGAGGCTACATAAGAGTAAAAAGATTAGAGGAGAGTGAAGAGAAGGACAAAATATTTAGAAAGGAGGAAGAGAAGGAAGGGAATACAGGCGTGATGACGGTTGCAGAGGTGGAGAGAAAGGAAGGGATATACAGGGTGGTAAAGAAAGAACTAGGGTCAAGTGGTTAAGTGATGAATATTGACCTTACATTTAAATTCCTGGAGGTTGTAGCTGTCAGGAAAGCAAGAATAAGGAAGCGAGTCTCACAGGCGGGAAGTGCGAGAAAGAGGCTGAAGGAGTAGAATTGTCGTCTGCATTTGGTTGATCTAACTGTTTATGGTTGAGAACCAGTTGCCAGTCTGGTTGCATGAGTAAACACATGTTGCAGAGGCACCAGGGACTTAAGCAGAAGCCATGGAAGTATTTATAGAACAGACAAAGGGAAGCCACAGGTGGGAAAGTGGCTGTAGTCAAGCCGCCAAGTCGGTACCTATCTACTGATTTTCCTTTAGAGCCTGTCAAGAACATCGAGATAAACAGCGGGGGCACCTGACCATATATGGCAGCAGTACTGGTTGATTTGTATATATGCAGAATGGTTTCAAACGGGAAAAACATCCTGGCCCGACACAGTGACCCATATTATTAATTGATATGCATATACATATACTCGCAAGTACACAAAACAACAAAAAACCAATTATTGTCTAGCATATCATCGCAAAAACAAAAACTTATAATGGAAAAGGAAATGAATGTTATTCATGCCTTTTAGAAAACAAATAAATAAAAATCTTCTCAAATTCTTTGACTCGAATTAATATAGATTCTTGTATGTAGACATTATTATTATTATTATTATTATTATTATTATTAATTTATTTTGTTTTCTTCTAAGCTAAAAACAACAAGCAATATTCTACCTATTAATTTAAATTTTAAAATTTTACTTGACAATTTCATATTTAAGCTTGAGTTCAAGTTAAATAAACAATAATTTAAAAAAAAAACATCCCAGCATTATAATATACAACGACTAAAAACAAAGCGAAAACCAAAAGTTCGAATCCCGAAACGATGAGTTCATAATAAGCACTTGATAATTGTATAGGGCATGAAACTATATATATATATATATATATATATATATATATATATATATATATATATATAAGTAAATAAGGAACGTAGAAAAATATTAACAACGTTCAAAACATTAATTTAAATTAGTACTCAATATAGAAAAAGAGCTAAGAATATTTATTATAAATTATAATTTAGAACATGTTCAAATTACAATCTACTACAAAGTGTACATTTTGCTTCGTCATTGAAAGGACAATGTCTCATCAAGTAGTAAATGCTATATTTTTTTAAGGGAAATAGAAAATTCGCTTAGTAAATATTGTGTGCGAGGTAAAGTAGTTAGAGAAAGTGAGAAATGACGATTGTAAAATAGACGCTGAACAAAAAATTTAACGCGCACACAAAATTTTCCATTTTCCTTCAAAAAATAGCGTTTACTACCTATGAGACATTGTCCTTTCAATGTCGAAACAAAATGTCCAATTTGTTGTAGTTTGTAAATTATACATGTTCTAAACTATAATTTAATATATATATATATATATATATATATATATATATATATATATATAGCCTTTGAGATTTGAAAAAAAAATCACTCGAGAAAAATTTACTCGCCCCAAAATCATTTCACTCGATCGATTCCATTCTCTTAATAGTCTTTTATCTTTTCATCAATACCAAATGTACCGAGTTTTTTCTCTAACTGTAAGTCCATGACCACTAACACGCTAATGTCCGCTTTCCTCTAACGAACGCCCATAGCACAGAGGTTTAATCGCCAACTGATGTCAATTCGGTCGGATTTCAATACTGGCTAGAAGCAATCGGATGTCTAACCGTACTGATGAGCTGTGATACAGCGTAACAGATCTGTCTATGACTGACTGACACACACATATATATATATGCATATATATATATATATATCCAAGTAAAAAATGAATGAAGAAAGTATTAACAAATTCAAAACATTAATTTAAAAAGAACTCAATATAGAAATAGTTCTATGAATATTTATTATAATTTATAACATGTACAAATTATAATTTACTATAAAGTGTACATTTTGTCTCGATATTGAAAGAACAAAGTCTCATCAAGTAGTAAATGCTATTTTTTTAAGAGAGATGGAAAATTCGCTTCCTTATATTGGTAAGTTTTTTGTGTACGAGGAAAAGGGATAAGGAAAATGAGAAAACAGAAAGGGCGGATTTCTAAAAACCCATTAAGGAAATAAAGAACAAAAAGAGAAAAACGACAGAGAAAGAGACACCTAAAAGAAACGTGGTGAAAGTTTCAAAGAAAGTTGTCAGGTTTAAAAGTAAGAAGTAAAATGTAGTCATATACGGTCTTTGTTGACACGGCGTTTGGGTTTAACAAAGAGGGAGGAAGTAAGAAAACGCATAGAGAGGTGAAGGAAGGATGAGAAGATGGGCGAAGAAGAGAGTTTCTCATTTTCCCCCCCTCCCCTTTACCCTTGCACAAACAATTTGAAATGTTCCTACTACTGCTTCCGGTGTGAATGCCAACAAGTACAGAAAGCAGTTTCTTCATTTTAGGGCCTTCTTTTTTCTCGCGGACAGTGAACAAATGACCCTGTTTTATTGCAAATTCGTCAAAAACAAAAACAACGATTTTAAAAGTATAATATGGCGACAATTTACACCTCGCACCATATGTTTATGTGTGTGTGTGCGCGCGAAAAGTGTAGGTATATATATATATATATATATATATATATATATATATATATGCAATTTGTTATATATATTCTATTATTTATATATTATATATGCGCGGTACTTATTTGAAATCGCTCAATATCAGTGATAGAGCTGACATATTCATATAAATAGTGTGAGTTTTAAGAGCGTGAAACCCAGGGTCACAAACTCACACCTATCTATATATATATATATATATATATATATATATATATATATATACATATATATTCATAGATAGATAGATAGATGATTCGAACCTGCTTCCCCTATGTGAATAGGGGTCGCAGGTTCGAACCCTGCCGAATGACACACATTTTCGTAATAAAAATTTATCGTAAATAATCAGGCCGGTAGATATAAATATATAATACTGTTTAATTAAAAACAGAATATCTACTTAAATCTGAGTATCGATCAAAAATAATGTTCAAACAAATAATTTCATATATATATATATATATTCATAGATAGATAGATAGATGATTCGAACCTGCTTTCCCTATGTGAATAAGGGTCGATCAAAAATAATGTTCAAACAAATCATTTCATATATATATATATATATATAGCTGATTCGAATCTGCTTCCCCTATATGAATATGGGTCGCAGGTTCGAACCCTGCCGAATGACACACATTTTCGTAATAAAAATTTATCGTAAATAATCAGGCCGGTAGATATAAATATATAATACTGTTTAATTAAAAACAGAATATCTACTTAAATATGAGTATCGATCAAAAATAATGTTCAAACAAATCATTTCACACATATATATATATATATATATAGTGAAAGCAGGCATCGAATGATTCGGGCCTGTACAGAAATATCAAGTTGAACCGAATCTTCTTGATTATTTTCTGCTTGTTCTGATGTGAAAGCGCCCAGGAAACACATTTTACGGCTATACCAACGTAACAGTTTGGGTCACAGCAGACGCATTTTTTAGCCGCTCGTAATGATTATAAAAATGATCTCAAGGAAGCAAAGTCGATGTTCTCTGACATAAATGTGATGCCGTATAACCTCTGGACATTTTGGTTCTAAACACTACTGACAGCTCTGTAAGAGTGTGTCGAACAAGTTTGTATCCTCAACGAGCCATCTCTTAAGTCAGTTTGAAGTAGTTTCATTTACTGCTGGTAAAACAAAATGGAATTTCTCTTTTGAATCTACACTTGACTCTTTGATTTTTTTTCCTGGAACGGAATCTTATCTGAGTGATATACAGTCAGTCAGTTAAGTGCCATGCGCGATGCACGCTTGGGCGATCATGTCACGAAAGAGACATGACTAACTGCGCAGAAGATTATCCCGCAGAAGGTTGCCATTGCTTTCTGCGGTAGACTGGTTGCCGACCAAGGCTATAGAACCCAATCTGTCCTGTTATTTAACCCATAACTGGAGGGAAGAGACGGATTAATACCTTTCGCAAGGGTATTTGCGCGTAAATGAATGCAAGGAATTCAACTGGAATTCGAACTCGGCTTCCCGATTTCTCGTTCCGAGCCGCTATCCACTGCACCACAACGCACATCTACTATGTACACTACTGGCCATAATTATTAGGCCACCCCAATTTTCAAAAAATTATGTATTTCATAGTATTTTTAGTGTTTATTGCCAAGTGGATAATTCTAAATGAAAATAGAAGGTTTCTTTTGTTATTATCACTTTGCAAAATTTTACAAGGCAAGGAAGCAAAGATGAACTCGTCCGAATCGTCCTAAATTTTCATCATTCTTTCATTGATGAAACTGTAATATAGGTAATTATTTAATATTTATAAATTCATTTGATGCACATGTTATTGTGCAATATTAACAAAAGAACCATTCTATTCTCATTTGCAATTATTCACTTAGCAATAAATATTAAAAAAATAGTTGGAAATACATCATTTTTTAAACACTGAGGTGTCCTAATAATTAGGGCCGGTAGTATAGATGCTTAGGAAGTGTTCTAACAGGAGATGGAAAGTGCGACACAGAGATCCGAAGGCGAATTGACATGGCAAAGGACGCGTTCCAGAAGCTGATTAAAGTACTAACACACAGGAAAATTTCCCTAGAAACAAAGAAAAGAGTGCTAGATTGCTATATGATGTCAGTTCTTCAATACGGCAGTGAATGCTGGACAATATCATCGAAAATGAGGACAAAACTTGAAGCAGCGGAAATGTGTTTCTACAGAAGGATGCTGCGGAT
>JBBBDQ010029263.1:187500-237615 GCA_037127315.1 Ascarosepion bandense
AAAAAGAATAAAACCAATTTTTTTTTTCATTAAAATCTGACTAAATCAACCTTCTCACTATAACCGAACATTAAAAAAACACTTTTTTGTTGGCATTAAATAACCTACACCGTTAAACAAAAATCAAACTCAAACTTCCGGCTACTGGAACAGCCTTTCCTTTCCATGCTTTCCAAACAACGTTTATCGACAAAACGCGCAAATATCCTTGGAATAGGTATTAATCCATTCCTTTTACCTCCAGCTATAGGTTTAGTAGCAGGACAGATTGGGTTCTGTAGCCTTGTTTGGCAACCGGTCTCCCGCAGAAAGGAACGGCAAAATCTTTTGCCTAGTCAGTCAAGGACCGAAAGAGACATGATCGCCCAAACTTGTTGCACGTATGGCAATTAAATGTCTGATACACAGTTCTTCTGGTTACTCTTCTTTTAAATATATACATAAAAACAGACTTTTGTAGAAAAATATACATTTTTCAAGCAAAAATATTACCAACAATGTATTTTTTTTAACCATTTCCCCCCGAGCAAGGCAGAAATGCCACTGATGAGCTGGGGGCTACATAACTGTAAAAAGATTAATTAGAAAAAAGTGAGGAGTACAAACTAGTTAGAAAGGAGCAATAGAAAGCTGAGAATGCAGGTGCGATGACAGATACATAGGTCGAGAGAAAGGGAAGGATATACGGGGGTGGGGAGAGAGCTAGAGTCCAGTGGTTAATAGATCAGTATTAGCATTGCATTTAAATTTCTGGAGGTTGTAGCCGTCAGGAAAGCAAGAATATGGGAGCGAGTTCCACAGGCGGGAAGTGCGAGAGAAGAAGCTGCAGGAGTAGAATTGTCGTCTGCATTTGGCTAACCTGACTGTGAATGGGTGGGACCCAGTTGCCAATCTGGTTGCTCGAGTAAACACCTGTTGAGGAGGCACCAGTGACTTAAGTTCGTCCGAGCAGAAGCCATGAAAGTATTTATAGAACAGACAAAGGGAGACCACATTTCGACGGAGGGGAAGTGGCTGCAGTCTAGCCGCCAGATCAGTAACTATCACATTACAGACTCTCCTTTGGAGCCTGTCGAGAACACTGAAAAGAACGGCAGGGGCGCCTGACCATAAATGGCAGCAGAACTCCATGCACGGACGGATGGTTGACTTGTATACACTCCTGATCAAAATTTTAAGACCACTTAAAAATCTTTAAAAAGAAATATATTTTTTACGGATAGATTTGAAACTTCTACCACTTAGGGTTACCAATACTACAGTCTAAAAGGTTATGGAAACAAAAAGCTATATTCCAAACATTTTATTTAGAAATTTACTTTTTTATAAAATGAGGCGATTTACGCATGATCAAAATTATAAGACCAGAGACAAAAATTCTACGAATTGTACAATAAGTGTATGAAAAATGTATGAAAACATTCAACAACCAAATTTAATAATGAGTTCTACCTCCACTGCTTTTGATGACTTCAAAAATTCTGTCGGGCATGCTAGAAATAAGCGTTTCCATTAAGGTGCGGGGGATGTTGCTCCAGCTTCTGAAGATGGCTTCACGAAGTTCATTTTTTGTTGAATATTGTTTGCCATTTCGATAAACATCTCTTGTCATCCATCCTCAAACATTTTCAATTGGATTCAAGTCTGGTGAGCATGCAAGATGTCCCAAGAGATGGATCCCATTTACTTGTAGATAGGTCAAGGTCCGTCTTGCAGCGTGGATTGCAGCATTATTTTGTTGGAATAACCATCCATCCACACACAAACGATGGCCCTCCATCATCAATGATGCTTTTTGTAGCATGCTAGCATAACCAGCCGCTGTTTGACAACCCTGCATCACCTGGAGCTCCATCGTCCCTTTGTAAGAAAAGGCACCCCATACTATTAGGGACCCTCCACCACTATGAAGTGTGAAGAAAATTTCAGGAGGCATGTTTTTGTTATACCAATATCGTTGGAAGCCATCAAGACCATCTAGATTGAATTTTTTCTCATCAGAAAACAGGACATTCTTCCACTTCCCAACGTCCCATGTTTGGTATTCACAACCAAATTTAAGCGGTCCACCTTGTGACGTGGAAGCAGCCGAGGAATTTGTTGACGCTTTTTATTTACCATGCCTTTTTGTTGTAAGTCTTGTCTGATGGTTACGGGACTGCACTCAGCATCTGTGACTGCCTTAATTTGACTAGAAGAAAGTCCTCCTCTTTCATAACAACCCGTCTTATTCTCTTACTCAATTCAGGAGAAATTTTTTGAGGCCTACCAGAGGATTTTGCTTTTCCATAATTCTCACTGTTCTTTAGAAAGTTGCAAATCAGAGTTTTACTGCGATTTACCTTAGCTGCGATCGCCTGCTGTGACAAACCTTGCTTATGGAATTCTAGAATTCGAGAACGCTCAACTTTGCTAAATTTGCTTGCTTTAGGCATGGTAACAACTTTACGCAGTGATTGCTAATCTCTAACTGAACTAAAAACATTGGAATTATCATAGATCAAACAATTTATACCCCTGGTCTTATAATTTTGATCATGTGTAAATCGCCTCATTTTATAAAAATGTAAATTTCTAAATAAAATGCTTGGAATGTAGCTTTTTGTTTCCATAACCTTTTAGATTGTAGTATTGATAACTTTAAGTGGTAGGAGTTTAAAATCTATCTGTAAAACAAAATTATTTTTAAAGATTTTTAAGTGGTCTTAAATTTTTGATCAGGAGTGTATATGCAGGATGGATTCAGACGGAAAAAACATCCTGGATCGGCATAGTGACCCAACCTTTTTAGTAGTAGATTTAGCTATGGAATCAATATAGTGGTTCCATTTGAGGTCTGAGGAGAGGGTAAGGCCGAGGAGGCGTAGTGTATTGCTCTCAGGGAGAACCGCTTGGTCCATGCTTATGGGAGGCAGGAGAGGTTGCCTGTGATGGTTGACAGACAACAGCTTGGTCTTAGACGCATTGAAGTTGACAAGCCACTTCTTGCCCCAATTCACCACAGAGTATAGATCCCGTTCAAGGTCAGCAGCGAGATTATGTCTGTCCGCCACGACAGGTTTCTTACTGGTGAGGGACTATATTGTGGTGTCGTCTGCGTATATGCCTACTTGGGAACTGATTTCATCTGGGAGGTCGTTGATGAAAATAAGGAAGAGTGTCGGGCCCAGGATAGAGCCCTGTGGGACACCAGCATTCGTGCTGTAGGATGAAGAGGCATGCCCATTCAAACGACCTTCATTTTGCGGTTATTTAAAAAGGATTGGATTAGGTCAAGCAGTCGACCGGTAATACCGTAGGCCCGTAGCTTGCATAGGAGGCCAGAGTATTTTGAAGAACCGATCTACCGCAGAAAGTAACGGCAACCAACTGTGGGAAAATATTCGACCTAGTCAGTCAAGGATCGAAAGAGACATGATCGCCCATGCGTGTTACATGTATGGCAATTAAATGACTGATATCTTGTTCTTCTGATTACTCTTTGTGCATTGTGGTGCAGTGGATATCGGCTCGAAATAAGAAATCGGAGAGCCGAGTGCGAATTCCAGTTGAATTCGTTGCATTCACTTACGCGCAAATAACCTTGGGAAAGGTATTAATCCGTCTCTTCCCTCTATTTATCGGTTATATAACAAGACAGATTGGGTTCTATAGCCTTGGTCGGCAACCAGTCTCCCGCAGAAAGCAATGGCAACCTACTGCGGGATAATCTTTATTTGACTTGTACATTTCTTTCTTCTTTTTTTTCTTCGTACCATGCACCTTTATTTCATTCTATCTTTCTTTCTTTTTTATAACTGTTATTGTGCTCTATCTATAGAAATGGACTTTTCCTCCTTCATTAAATACTAACCTGAGAGACCTCCGGGGAAGCAGCTGCGAAGCAGTCTCGACGCAGTCAGGAGGAAGTCTTGAGGCAGCGTAAGACGCAGCCTAACTATACCGTTCGGACTTACACTTCTAAATTGTTGATTACTGACACTCTTAATTGTATAGATGTTCTGTTATTCTAATACACCGTCTGAACCTACCTTCTTGTTTTAGTGTCTTTCTTCCTGGCCCAAACAGGCTACACCAATAACATAGGAAATGTGCTTTGTGCTGCAGTGGATATCGGCTCAGAACGAGAAATCGGGGAACCGAGTTCGATTTCCAGTTGAATTGCTTGCATTCACTTACGCGCAATTTTTACACATATAAATACATATATACACACATACATATATACATATATATATACAAATATACACATACACACACAAACATACATAAAAATTATAAAAAGAAAAATTTTAAATTTAAAAATTTAAAATTTAAAAATTAAAATTTAAAAATTTAAAATTTAAAATTTAAAATTTAAAATCCGCCCTATGACGGCACTTATTAATGAATTCCTTTCTAAGATTCAAAAGTAAGTCCTGATGAGGATACTTCAAAATCAGAATCTTCTCCAATAGACATAGACGGCACCTAACACGAAAATTTTTAGGAGTACAGGCTGAGTCTATGAGTTTCCAGCAGATTATAGGGTCCTGCCCTTCCTCCTTCCGTCTGGAATCTTTGGTTAGGGTTCGAAAACGAGTACCTGTTGTTGTAAAGTCTCTGTTTGAAAGGGCCCGCGGACATACCAATATAAGTCCGGTAATTGTCTTTGTTGTTAGATGGAAAAAATACGGGCTTCATAAATTACTTGGGCGGATTTACATTTGCCCTGCACCGGGCAGGTATCCACAGAATTACAATTGCATTTATCAACAATTCCAGATTTGACGTCGGTATTATTTAAGTTCATTAAAATATGCCTATTATGGGAGTTAATAATATCATCTATATTTGAGGTGCAAGAGTAACTGATATATATGAAATGAATTGTTTGAATATTATTATTGATCGATACCCGTATTTAAGTAGATATTCTGTTTTTAATTAAACAGTATTATATATTTATATCTACTGGCCTGATTATTTAAGATAAATTTTTATTACGAAAATGTGTGTCATTCGGCAGGATTCGAACCTGCGACCCCTATCTACATAGGTGAAGCTACCATTTGATCTGGCAACGTCTTAGACCGCTCGACTACGAATGAGCAAATTTTCAAATTGTCAGTTGTTTACAACCAAGTTTCGTTAAAATTCGTTAGTTTCCGTAACACACACACACACACACACACACACACACATATATATATATATATATATATATATATATAGAACGCCCATAACCCAGAGGTAGAATCGCCGACTGATGCCAATTCGGTCGGGTTTCAATCCTGGGTTAAAAAGCAATCGGAGTGATACAGCGAAGCAGATCTGTCTGCGGATGACAATATATATATATATATATATATATATATATATATATATATATATGGAAGTTATAGATATATATATAGATATATGGAAGTTATCATTATTATAATTATTATAGCATACTGCAACTCAATAGCTTGTAGGGGCCTCGGTGATGCTTGGTAAATTGTCCTTGTACCAAACACGCCCGAGGTCCCCACAATTTCAATATGAGAACGTTGAAGGTTGGATGTCGAAATGTGAAAGGATAAAATATTTTGTGTCTACATTAAAGCAAAGATTTTATTAACAGAATGACAAAATTGTAAGAAGAAAAATATAAGTGGAATTTTGTTAACTGAACATTATAACCCATTTGGGAGAAGAAAAATGTTCATTGAGGAAATGCATGCAGCTTTGGAGTTAAAATTGTTCAAAGAGAAAAGTACAGTGGAACCTGTCGTATGCGACCATCTTAGTCAGGAACCACCTGTTGTTAATGACGGTTTTTCTATGCACAGACGATTTGCTAATAAAAAAAAAATAATGAAAGAAAATCTCCAAAAAATAAACAAAAAGAAGCAATTTAAATTTCTGCAACACATAATGAGAAAAGAAGGCCTGGAAAATTTAATTCTGTATATATTGAAGGCAAGAGATGCCTGAAAAAAATGGCTGGTTATTTATCTTAGGATTTTATCTTAAACTCCCTTAACTGTCCAGATACTGTTTGTATTTGCTACAAAAAAGTAACATGGACTAAACATGTAAGTGTAGGAGTCTCGGCTATGCCTGGTAAATTGATCTTGTGCCAATCACGTCCAAAGTTCCCACAATTTAAATATCAGAAGGTTGAAGCTTGGATGTTGAAATGTGGAAGGATAAAATATTTTGTGTGTTCATTAAATTGTAAGAAAAAATATAAGTGAAACTTGTTAACTGAACATTATAACATATTTGTAAGAAGAAAAATGTTCATTTAGAAAATGCATGCCGCTTTGTAATTAAAATTGTTCAAAAAGAAATGTAAGTATTTAAAATGTCCACAGAAGTTTAAAGTTCATGGTTTGATAGTCGTAAATAGCTAAGTGTTCCGGGGCGTATACTAATAATAGTAGAAAGTCTTATTTTCCTTCCTCTTTTTGCTAGGTCGACGACAGAGTGAGAGAGAAGGTAAAACAAATAAAAAAATTGTACTTAAAGTAATTGTCCTGTTGTTGTTGTTGTTGTTGTTGTTGTTGTTCTCTTTGGCGGCGTCGAGTGAAAAAGAAGAAAATAAAATAAGCAGCAAAGACGAGTCAGCTTGACACTGTGACGAGATGCTATCAAATACGGCTCCAATTCTGACTGCTTTTGACCGATCAGCGAACTTGGTTTAAATAGGGAAAGTTATCATGTTGCCGGCTCCAGCAAGCATTTTCACTTAAATGTGAAGAAAGTTTTGACTGACGTCACATATGAATTCTCTATTTGCTATCAAATTAGGATCCAGAATTTTGCTTTTCACACTGACTTATGAAATTTGCTTTGGTCCGGGTATTTAATAAATGCTTTTAGTCATTTAAATCTGATTTTGCGGATGTGCAATTTTACTTTGTGTGTTTTAGTTAGTTGATGAATCATATAGGATTCGTATCCTATAAGCTAAAAGGTTTCGGTTTTAAATCAGGCAGTAAAATGTGGTCAATTTAGTTGGTAATATATCTATATAGATAAGGAGATTTGAAAAATAAAATAAAAATAAATAAAAAATAAGACTACAGAGGTCATCCAATGAGAAGAATTAAGTGGGATGGGATTTTATAACATCTTTTTCTATTTTTCAGGTTTAAGATTTTTTAGATGCTTGGCTTTGTTTGTCAAAACATTGAAACACTTCTGTCTATGAGTCTGACACAGACCATTCTTTAAAATGTTATAACCTGGTTTCGACCTTTTCGTGATTCTTTTTTGTCTTTGTTTTGTTTTTGTTTTTTTTGTTTTTTTCGATTTTGTCGTGCGGCTTGTGATGGGCAGTTCTTCAACAGAATAATTGTTTACTAATTTGTCGTGATGGCTTTTTGTAGCAAAACAAACCGCCTGACAAAACGTAAAAGGTTGAAATGAATAATTTATATTAAAAACCATGGTAGCGAAACCGGCTGATCTTCCCTGCATATACACTCCTGATCAAAATTTTAAGACCACTTAAAAATCTTTAAAAAGAAATATATTTTTTATGGATAGATTTTAAACTCCTACCGCTTAGGGTTACCAATACTACAATCTAAAAGGTTATGGAAACAAAAGGCTATATTCCAAACATTTTATTTAGAAATTTACATTTTTATAAAATGAGGCGATTTACACATGATCAAAATTAAACCAGAGGTAGAATCGGGTTTTAAAGATTTTGTTGCAACACAGCCAATAACGTTTTAACAACGAGGAATAAATAATCTTGTCGATTGATGGTAGATGTGTGCTGATGCTCAAGACTCGTGTTTTGACTAATTTCAGCATTTCTATAGTTAATTTTTCAAGAATAAAATTATGTTTCTGAAACAGGCAATTATGTTTGTTACAACCGAATTGTCGATGCAGCCGTAAGATCTACGCTAACAATTTATTTTCTTCGGAACTCTCGTTTGTGGAATTCCCTTTCAGACCTTTTACAGATTACATACTACAAAAAATCGTAAGTCAATATACACTCCTGATCAAAATTTTAAGACCACTTAAAAATCTTTAAAAAGAAATTTTTTTATGGATAGATTTTAAACTCCTCCCACTTAAGGTTACCAATACTACAATCTTAAAGTTTATGGAAACAAAGAGCTACATTCCAAACATTTTATTTAGAAATTTACATTTATATAAAATGAGGTGATTTACACATGATCAAAATTATAAGACCAGAGACAAAAATTCTACGAAATTGTACAAAATGTGTATGAAAAATGTATGAAAACATTCAACAACCAAATTTAATAATGAGTTCTACCTCCACTGCTTTTGATGACTTCAAAAATTCTGTCGGGCATGCTAGAAATAAGCGTTTCCATTAAGGTGCGGGGGATGTTGCTCCAGCTTCTGAAGATGACTTCACGAAGTTCATTTTTTGTTGAATATTGTTTGCTATTTCGATAAACATCTCTTGTCATCCATCCTCAAACATTTTCAATTGGATTCAAGTCTGGTGAGCATGCAGGATGTCCCAAGAGATGGATCCCATTTACTTGTAGATAGGTCAAGGTCCGTCTTGCAGCGTGGATTGCAGCATTATTTTGTTGGAATAACCATCCATCCACACACAAACGATGGCCCTCCATCATCAATGATGCTTTTTGTAGCATGCTAGCATAACCAACCGCTGTTTGACAACCCTGCATCACCTGGAGCTCCATCGTCCCTTTGTAAGAAAAGGCACCCCATACTATTAGGGACCCTCCACCACTATGAAGTGTGAAGAAAATTTCAGGAAGCATGTTTTTGTTATACCAATATCGTTGGAAGCCATCAAGACCATCTAGATTGAATTTTTTCTCATCAGAAAACAGGATATTCTTCCACTTCCCAACGTCCCATGTTTGGTATTCACAACCAAATTTAAGCGGTCCACCTTGTGACGTGGAAGCAGCCGAGGAATTTGTTGACGCTTTTTATTTACCATGCCTTTTTGTCGTAAGTCTTGTCTGATGGTTACGGGACTGCACTCAGCATCTGTGACTGCCTTAATTTGACTAGAAGAAAGTCCTCCTCTTTCATAACAACCCGTCTTATTCTCTTACTCAATGCAGGAGAAATTTTTTGAGGCCTACCAGAGGATTTTGCTTTTCCATAATTCTCACTGTTCTTTAGAAAGTTGCAAATCAGAGTTTTACTGCGATTTACCTTAGCTGCGATCGCCCGCTGTGACAAACCTTGCTTATGGAATTCTAGAATTCGAGAACGCTCAACTTTGCTAAATTTGCTTGCTTTAGGCATGGTAACAACTTTACGCAGTGATTACTAATCTCTAACTGAACTAAAAACATTGGAATTATCATAGATCAAACAATTTATACCCCTGGTCTTATAATTTTGATCATGTGTAAATCGCCTCATTTTATAAAAATGTAAATTTCTAAATAAAATGCTTGGAATGTAGCTTTTTGTTTCCATAACCTTTTAGATTGTAGTATTGATAACTTTAAGTGGTAGGAGTTTAAAATCTATCTGTAAAACAAAATTACTTTTAAAGATTTTTAAGTGGTCTTAAATTTTTGATCAGGAGTGTATATGCAGGATGGATTCAGACGGAAAAAACATCCTGGATCGGCACAGTGACCCAACCTTATTAGTAGTAGATTTAGCTATGGAATCAATATAGTGGTTCCATTTGAGGTCTGAGGAGAGGGTAAAGCCGAGGAGGCGTAGTATATTGCTCTCAGGGAGAACCGCTTATGGGAGGCAGGAGAGGTTGCCTGTGATGGTTGACAGACAACAGCTTGGTCTTAGACGCATTGAAGTTGACAAGCCACTTCTTGCCCCAATTCACCACAGAGTGTAGATCCCGTTCAAGGTCAGCAGCGAGATTATGTCTGTCCGCCACGACAGGTTTCTTACTGGTGCGGGACTATATTGTGGTGTCGTCTGCGTAGATGCCTACTTGGGAACTGATTTCATCTGGGAGGTCGTTGATGAAAATAAGGAAGAGTGTCGGGCCCAGGATAGAGCCCTGTGGGACACCAGCATTCGTGCTGTAGGATGAAGAGGCATGCCCATTCAAACGACCTTCATTTTGCGGTTATTTAAAAAGGATTGGATTAGGTCAAGCAGTCGACCGGTAATACCGTAACCCCGTAGCTTGCATAGGAGGCCAGAGTGTTTTGAAGAACCGATCTACCGCAGAAAGTAACTGCAACCAACTGTGGGAAAATATTCGACCTAGTCAGTCAATGATCGAAAGAGACATGATCGCCCATGCGTGTTACACGTATGGCAATTAAATGACTGATATCTTGTTCTTCTGATTACTCTTTGTGCATTGTGGTGCAGTGGATATCGGCTCGAAATGAGAAATCGGAGAGCCGAGTGCGAATTCCAGTTGAATTCGTTTCATTCACTTACGCGCAAATAACCTTGGGAAAGGTATTAATCCGTCTCTTCCCTCTATTTATCGGTTATATAACAAGACAGATTGGGTTCTATAGCCTTTGTCGGCAACCAGTCTCCCGCAGAAAGCAATGGCAACCTACTGCGGGATAATCTTTATTTGACTTGTACATTTCTTTCTTCTTTTTTTTCTTCGTACCATGCACCTTTATTTCATTCTATCTTTCTTTCTTTTTTATAACTGCTATTGTGCTCTATCTATAGAAATGGACTTTTCCTCCTTCATTAAATACTAACCTGAGAGACCTCCGGGGAAGCAGCTGCGAAGCAGTCTCGACGCAGTCAGGAGGAAGTCTTGAGGCAGCGTAAGACGCAGCCTAACTGTACCGTTCGGACTTACACTTCTAAATTGTTGATTACTGACACTCTTAATTGTATAGATGTTCTGTTATTCTAATACACCGTCTGAACCTACCTTCTTGTTTTAGTGTCTTTTATCCTGGCCCAAACAGGCTACACCAACAACATAGGAAATGTGCTTTGTGCTGCAGTGGATATCGGCTCAGAACGAGAAATCGGGGAACCGAGTTCGATTTCCAGTTGAATTGCTTGCATTCACTTACGCGCAATTTTTACACATATAAATACATATATACACACATACATATATACATACATATATACAAATATACACATACACACACAAACATACATAAAAATTATAAAAAGAAAAATTTAAAATTTAAAAATTTAAAATTTAAAAATTAAAATTTTAAAATTTAAAATTTAAAATTTAAAATTTAAAATCCGCCCTATGACGGCACTTATTAATGAATTCCTTTCTAAGATTCAAAAGTAAGTCCTGATGAGGATACTTCAAAATCAGAATCTTCTCCAATAGACATAGACGGCACCTAACACGAAAATTTTTAGGGGTACAGGCTGAGTCTATGAGTTTCCAGCAGATTATAGGGTCCTGCCCTTCCTCCTTCCGTCTGGAATCTTTGGTTAGGGTTCGAAAACGAGTACCTGTTGTTGTAAAGTCTCTGTTTGAAAGGGCCCGCGGACATACCAATATAAGTCCGGTAATTGTCTTTGTTGTTAGATGGAGAAATACGGGCTTCATAAATTACTTGGGCGGATTTACATTTGCCCTGCACCGGGCAGGTATCCACAGAATTACAATTGCATTTATCAACAATTCCAGATTTGACGTCGGTATTATTTAAGTTCATTAAAATATGCCTATTATGGGAGTTAATAATATCATCTATATTTGAGGTGCAAGAGTAACTGATATATATGAAATGAATTGTTTGAATATTATTATTGATCGATACTCGTATTTAAGTAGATATTCTGTTTTTAATTAAACAGTATTATATATTTATATCTACTGGCCTGATTATTTAAGATAAATTTTTATTACGAAAATGTGTGTCATTCGGCAGGATTCGAACCTGCGACCCCTATCTACATAGGTGAAGCTACCATTTGATCTGGCAACGTCTTAGACCGCTCGACTACGAATGAGCAAATTTTCAAATTGTCGGTTGTTTACAACCAAGTTTCGTTAAAATTCGTTAGTTTCCGTAACACACACACACACACACACACACACACACACACACACACACACACACATATATATATATATATATAGAACGCCCATAACCCAGAGGTAGAATCGCCGACTGATGTCAATTCGGTCGGGTTTCAATCCTGGGTTAAAAAGCAATCGGAGTGATACAGCGAAGCAGATCTGTCTGCGGATGACAATATATATATATATATATATATATATATATATATATATATATATATATATATATGGAAGTTATAGATATATATATAGATATATGGAAGTTATCATTATTATAATTATTATAGCATACTGCAACTCAATAGCTTGTAGGGGCCTCGTTGATGCTTGGTAAATTGTCCTTGTACCAAACACGCCCGAGGTCCCCACAATTTCAATATGAGAACGTTGAAGGTTGGATGTCGAAATGTGAAAGGATAAAATATTTTGTGTCTACATTAAAGCAAAGATTTTATTAACAGAATGACAAAATTGTAAGAAGAAAAATATAAGTGGAATTTTGTTAACTGAACATTATAACCCATTTGGGAGAAGAAAAATGTTCATTGAGGAAATGCATGCAGCTTTGGAGTTAAAATTGTTCAAAGAGAAAAGTACAGTGGAACCTGTCGTATGCGACCATCTTAGTCAGGAACCACCTGTTGTTAATGACCGTTTTTCTATGCACAGACGATTTGCTAATGAAAAAAAAAATAATGAAAGAAAATCTCCAAAAAACAAACAAAAAGAAGCAATTTAAATTTCTGCAACATATAATGAGGAAAGAAGGCCTGGAAAATTTAGTTCTGTATATATTGAAGGCAAGAGATGCCTTAAAAAATGGCTGGTTATTTATCTTAGGATTTTATCTTAAACTCCCTTAACTGTCCAGATACTGTTTGTATTTGCTACAAAAAAGTAACATGGACTAAACATGTAAGTGTAGGGGTCTCGGCTATGCCTGGTAAATTGTCCTTGTGCCAAACACATCCAAAGTTCCCACAATTTAAATATCAGAAGGTTGAAGCTTGGATGTTGAAATGTGGAAGGATAAAATATTTTGTGTTCATTAAGTTGTAAGAAAAAATATAAGTGAAATTTGTTAACTGAACACAATAACATATTTGGGAGAAGAAAAATGTTCATTTAGAAAATGCATGCCGCTTTGTAATTAAAATTGTTCAAAAAGAAATGTAAGTATTTAAAATGTCCACAGAAGTTTAAAGTTCATGGTTTGATAGTCGTAAATAGCTAAGTGTTCCGGGGCGTATACTTATAGTAGTACAATGTAAAGTCTTATGTTCCTTCCTCTTTTTGCTAGGTCGGCGACAGAGTGAGAGAGAAGGTAAAACAAATAAAAAAATTGTACTTAAAGTAATTGTCCTGTTGTTGTTGTTGTTGTTCTCTTTGGCGGCGTCGAGTGAAAAAGAAGAAAATAAAATAAACAGCAAAGACGAGTCAGCTTGAAGTTTCTTCCTTACACTGTGACGAGATGCTATCAAATACGGCTCCAATTCTGACTGCTTTTGACCGATCAGCGAACTTGGTTTAAATAGGGAAAGTTATCATGTTGCCGGCTCCAGCAAGCATTTTCACTTAAATGTGAAGAAAGGTTTGACTGGCGTCACATATGAATTCTCTATTTGCTATCAAATTAGGATCCAGAATTTTGCTTTTCACACTGACTTATGAAATTTGCTTTGGTCCGGGTATTTAATAAATGCTTTTAGTCATTTAAATCTGATTTTGCGGATGTGCAATTTTACTTTGTGTGTTTTAGTTAGTTGATGAATCATATAGGATTCGTATCCTATAAGCTAAAAGGTTTCGGTTTTAAATCAGGCAGTAAAATGTGGTCAATTTAGTTGGTAATATATCTATATAGATAAGGAGATTTGAAAAATAAAATAAAAATAAATAAAAAATAAGAATACAGAGGTCATCCAATGAGAAGAATTAAGTGGGATGGGATTTTATAACATCTTTTTCTATTTTTCAGGTTTAAGATTTTTTAGATGCTTGGCTTTGTTTGTCAAAACATTGAAACACTTCTGTCTATGAGTCTGACACAGACCATTCTTTAAAATGTTATAACCTGGTTTCGACCTTTTCGTGATTCTTTTTTGTCTTTGTTTTGTTTTTGTTTTTTTGTTTTTTTCGATTTTGTCGTGCGGCTTGTGATGGGCAGTTCTTCAACAGAATAATTGTTTACTAATATGTCGTGATGGCTTTTTGTAGCAAAACAAACCGCCTGACAAAACGTAAAAGGTGAAATGAATAATTTATATTAAAAACCATGGTAGCGAAACCGGCTGATCTTCCCTGCATCTGATTTTAAGACCACTCCTGATCAAAATTTTAAGACCACTTAAAAATCTTTAAAAAGAAATATATTTTTTGCGGATAGATTTTAAACTCCTCCCACTTAAGGTTACCAATACTACAATCTAAAAGGTTATGGAAACAAAAGGCTATATTCCAAACATTTTATTTAGAAATTTACATTTTTATAAAATGAGGCGATTTACACATGATCAAAATTAAACCAGAGGTAGAATCGGGTTTTAAAGATTTTGTTGCAACACAGCCAATAACGTTTTAACAACGAGGAATAAATAATCTTGTCGATTGATGGTAGATGTGCGCTGATGCTCAAGACTCGTGTTTTGACTAATTTCAGCATTTCTATAGTTAATTTTTCAAGAATAAAATTATGTTTCTGAAACAGGCAATTATGTTTGTTACAACCGAATTGTCGATGCAGCCGTAAGACCTATGCTAACAATTTATTTTCTTCGGAACTCTCGTTTGTGGAATTCCCTTTCAGACCTTTTACAGATTACATACTACAAAAAATCGTAAGTCAATATACACTCCTGATCAAAATTTTAAGACCACTTAAAAATCTTTAAAAAGAAATTTTTTTATGGATAGATTTTAAACTCCTCCCACTTAAGGTTACCAATACTACAATCTTAAAGTTTATGGAAACAAAGAGCTACATTCCAAACATTTTATTTAGAAATTTACATTTATATAAAATGAGGTGATTTACACATGATCAAAATTATAATACCAGAGACAAAAATTCTACGAAATTGTACAAAATGTGTATGAAAAATGTATGAAAACATTCAACAACCAAATTTAATAATGAGTTCTACCTCCACTGCTTTTGATGACTTCAAAAATTCTGTCGAGCATGCTAGAAATAAGCGTTTCCATTAAGGTGCGGGGGATGTTGCTCCAGCTTCTGAAGATGGCTTCACGAAGTTCATTTTTTGTTGAATATTGTTTGCTATTTCGATAAACATCTCTTGTCATCCATCCTCAAACATTTTCAATTGGATTCAAGTCTGGTGAGCATGCAGGATGTCCCAAGAGATGGATCCCATTTACTTGTAGATAGGTCAAGGTCCGTCTTGCAGCGTGGATTGCAGCATCATTCTCTTGGAATAACCATCCATCCACACACAAACGATGGCCCTCCATCATCAATGATGCTTTTTGTAGCATGCTAGCATAACCAGCCGCTGTTTGACAACCCTGCATCACCTGGAGCTCCATCGTCCCTTTGTAAGAAAAGGCACCCCATACTATTAGGGACCCTCCACCACTATGAAGTGTGAAGAAAATTTCAGGAGGCATGTTTTTGTTATACCAATATCACTGGAAGCCATCAAGACCATCTAGATTGAATTTTTTCTCATCAGAAAACAGGACATTCTTCCACTTCTCAACGTCCCATATTTGGTATTCGCAACCAAATTTAAGCAGTCCACCTTGTGACGTGGAAGCAGCCGAGGAATTTGTTTACACTTTTTATTTACCATGCCTTTTTGTCGTAAGTGTCGTCTGATGGTTACATGGCGGCAATCAGCATCTGTGACTGCGTTAATTTGACTAGAAGAAAGTCCCCGTCTTTCATAACAACCCATCTTATTTTCTTACTCAATGCAGGAGAAATTCTTTGGGGCCTACCATATGATTTTGCTTTTCCATAATTCTCACTGTTCTTTAGAAAGTTGCAAATCACAGATTTACTGCGATTTACCTTAGCTGCGATTGCCCGCTGTGACAAATCTTGCTTATGGAATTCTAGAATTCGAGAACGCTCAACTTTGGTAAGTTTACTTGCTTTAGGCATGGTAACACATTTACGCAGTGATTGCTAATCTTTAAATGAACTAAAAACATTGGAATTACCATAGATCTAACAATTTATACTCCTGGTCTTATAATTTTGATCATGCGTAAATCGCCTCATTTTATAAAAATGTAAATTTCTAAATAAAATGTTTGGAAAGTAGCTTTTTGTTTCCATAACCTTTTAGATTGTAGTATTGGTAACCTTAAGTTGGAGGAGTTTAAAATCTATCTGTAAAAAGAAATTTCTTTTTAAAGATTTTTAAGTGGTCTTAAACATTTGGTCGGGAGTGTATATATATAAATATCTGGAAGAATGGTAAACTTTGAAAAACAGAACCTACTCTGGTATCTACGCATCGTTCATTCAGCAATGAAATAGAACACTCTCAGCTATTGGGCGTGTATAATATACACGCTAAAAAGTCTGCCTCCTTCTACCGAGCGCCCGTAGCTCAGAGGTAGAATCGCCGACTGACGCCAATTCGATCGGGTTTCAATCCTGAGTAAAAGGCAATCGGCTGTCTAACCGTACTGATAATCTATGATACAGATCTGTCTGCGGATGACTATATATATATATATATATATATATATATATATATATATATATATATATGAATTCTTCATCTCTAAATGAGCTATTACGTGACCTACGTTTCTACCATGTGGTGCCTTCAGGCGATTTGCAATAACTGATTTTACTGTTTCTCTTCTTTTTTTTTAAGAACGCTCATCCAACGGTGATTTTTTTGAACGCTCACATGACAGGGAATTTTTGAACGCACAATTTTAAAAATTACAAGGAATTATAACGTTTACATCCATGGATGTATGAACCTAATAGGTATTTTTTACTATGGTTACACTTAATGTGCACTGGTCTAATTTTATTATGACTAAAAACTAAGTAACTAAACAATATATATATATATATATATATATATATATATATATATATATATATTGTTTAATATGAAACAAGCATCAATATATATATATATATATATATATATATATATATATTGATGCTTGTTTCATTAAATAATATAGACAAGTTTTGTTGATTTATTTTATGTAAATTTTTTCATATCGTCTGATAATAGCATTACCGTTGAAAGAGGAAAGAAAATCACAATATTGATATATGTTTTTATTTAATCTTTTCTGAGCTTTCGGTTTACATTAGCTATTATCAAAGATGACAATTTTGTTGGTTGTAATGAGCAGTTCGCGAACGAACGATAGTAGTAGTCGTCTATTTTGTTTGTGTGGAAGACTGGCGAAGACGTACGTGCATGCTGGAAGCGAAAATCGTACTACAGCTTGTGGCGTCTTACATGACCACGCGAGAGTGGGGGCGAGAAGTATTAAGTATGAAAAGCCTATCAGACGATATGAAAAAATTACATAAAATAAATCGACAAAACTTGTCTACATTATTTAATGAAACATGCATCAATGAAAAGATTTTGCCTAAATACACACAATATATATATATATATATATATATATATATATATATATATATATATATATATATAAATGTGCTTAGTTGTGATAATGTTTAGCACCAAAGTTGTTGTTTCTTCAGTGGTTTTACAGATAAAATGTATTTTGGCAAGAAGATTTTTATCGTAAAGTGCTCGATATGGAAATAGAGCGCTGTTAAGTACAAAGATTTGATCTCTTTAACAAAGCCGATTCATGCCGACTTTGAAGGTTCGTGAGGTTACTGTTATGATGTTCTCACTCATCAGAAAAGATATATATTTAAATATCGGTAGCAATAGTTCTCTGGAATTAGTTTGATTAAACAAGGTGGTCAAGGGATAGAAGAGTTTGTAATTTGCTTGAAGCATTATTTATATTAGGTGCATGGGTAGGTCTTGAAGACTATTACAATGCGTTTAGTAAAATAAAGGAAGGTAAAGATGGTGTTGGGTATTACCTATTTATTATTCATTAATATTTCGAGATCAAAATTTCATCTTCAGAATGGTAGGAGAGCTTGTTTTCGCGTCCGTCCGTGGACCGTGCCTTTCAACGAATGGTCATCCTTCGCTGCTACTGCTGTGGTTAATTTTAATGAGTGTGTGTGTGTGTGTGTGTGTGTGTGTGTGTGTGTGTGTGTGTACCTGTAAGTGTGTTTGAGCATGTGTTTGAGCATGTGTGTGTGTGTGTGTGTGGTTTATATGTGTGCATTGACCGATAGTAGGATTTGGCTTTTTTGCTTTGTTAAAGTGATAGTGGGCGCAGTTTTACGATCTGATGATATCTGTCTGGTTTAATTTATGGTCAAGTTCTATCTATCTATTTTGTAATAAATTCTTCAAATTTCCGGATCAGGTGTTTTGTGTTATCGGTAAATTCATATATATTTTTATTTTATATTTTCTTTTCGTATACCTTTTGAGTGTTGCTACATTAGTTTTCAAGTATTTCTCTGTGTATATTTACGCAACTGTTATTTTAATTCCGGCGTTCTCACGTCTGATGAAACAAATTTCAAGTCAATCAACCAAGGTGATGTCATTTAAACTATCAAAAAGAAATGTTCATGTGCTTTTTTTCTTTTATACATACTTCAAAATACGGTCGCCTATACAAAAACCTTACCATTGCCTGCTTCTCTTTCATTACAACAGCCTCCTGAATTTCAAGTTTCTTTGAAGTTTCTTCTGTATAAAAATATGGTATATATATATATATATATATATATATAGTGTATCGAGGCCACAGATAATTTTCTAAACATACACTGTTAAATATAAGAGACAATGTATGTCTGTTTTGTTCAATCATGAGCCGTTCTAAACATCGAATTTTGGCTTTAATTTCAGGTGAAAATAAAGACAAAAATTCTCCAACGCAAATCCACACAACTAAATCCTCTACAGTAAAAAAAATAGTATATCAATTTACATGCCCGTTCAGAGATTGTATCTCTGGTACTAATAATAAAACCACTACATATATTGGTTTTACTACAACCACGCTCTCCCTTAGACTTAACTGTCACCTTTCTGATCAGTGTTCAATTAAACAACATTTCTTAGAAAAACATAGCCATATAGGTAAAGATTTTAGTCAACAACACAATAATACTCACTCATGCACACAATAAAAAGAACCTTCAGATACTGGAGGCCATCTACATTAAATCAAAACAACCAACACTTAATAAAATCACATTTCAATCTGATCATAACACATTACATTGCATTTAAAGATATGGTTCCGTTAACATTTTGAGCTCTCACGCGATGTGACGTCAAAGAATCGAATTACAACTTTATGAACTGCGTCTGCTATTTGGTAACTGTTATCTTTAATAGATAATGTTTTATGTCAGCACAAGATAAAATCATCTTTGATGGTGTATGTTTTTATGTTAACGTCCCTGGAACCTCACTGAAGATGGCTCATGTGAGCTGAAAGCTTAAAACCAACATAAAAAATATCCAAATGTAGGACAATTTTTGGTCTTTATTTTCACTTAAAATTAAAGCCAAAATACGATGTTTAGAACGGCTCATGATTAAACATAATAAACATTCATTGTCTCTTATATTTAACAGTACATGTTTAGAAGAATACATATATATATATATAATTATTATTATTATATTTTAAAACATGTACAAACTACAAAATACTACAAAATTGTACATTTTGTTTTGACATTGAAAGAACAAATGTACAATTTTTAAAGTATTACCATTATTATTAACTACCTGATGAGACGAAATGACGGAATAAAATGTAAAATTTTGTCGTAGTTTGTACTTTGTACATGTTTTCAAGTATAATAACAAATATTCATTGGTTCATTTTTATATTGAGCAGTGTTTTAAGATATTTTTTTGCTTTGAACTTTGCAATTATTGTTTTCGTTCCTTATTCATTTGTATATATATATATATATATATATATATATATATATATATATATATATATATATATCCGAGTATCCGAGTGAATACAGAACGAAGAAAGAATTTTTACAACGCCCAAAACATTATTTTAAAACAGTGCTTGACCCCACCACCACCCTAAACACAACTGACCAAATATAAGAAAAGAGGCTTTCCATTCCTTTACATACCACCTGATGAGACATTGAAGTTTCAATGTCGAAACAAATGTACCTTTGTAGTGAATATATATATATAAAATAAATTATGTACATGTTCTAAAATATAATTTATAACATATATATATATATATATATATATATATATATATATATATATATATATATATATATATATTACGGAAATTAACAAAACTTGGTTATAAGCAACCGACATTTTGAAATGATTTGTTTGAACATTATTTTCGTAAATATTTGTAAATATATTATTTGTTTGACACACGTTTTCGGAATAAAAATTTATCGTAAATAATCAGGCCGGTAGATAATGATACATAATAATGTTTAATTAAAAACAAAATTTCTACTTAAGTACGAGTATCGATAAAAATAATGTTCAAACAAATCATTTCATATATATATATATATATATATATATATATATAAATGTATATGAAATGATTGATGATATATATATATATATATATATATATATATATATATATATATTGGTATAGTTTGATTATAGAAGAATTAGTGTCTGACGCAGTATTGTTCTAATGAGTAATAATACTTGTATCTGTGACTTTACACAGAGACATTACAAAAGTAGCATTACAAACTTGACGACGTTGAATCATTTCAACTTACACGAAGAATTGTTTGAGCTTATACTAGGAAACAGTAAAAATTAATCTCCAAAGAATTTCAGAAAAATACAGCAAATATGAAAGAACTAAAAGCTATCGTGACGCAAATGCTGGCGCTACAGAAGCAACAACTAAAGCAACAGTTGTAACAACAACAATACAACAACAAAAATTGCGGCAGTAAACACAGCAACATGAACAGCAATTACTATAGAAACAATAACAGAAGCTTTTCGAATTGTTGACTAAAATGAGGGAAGAAACGCTTCAGATTCATTTACGTCATATGCTGTTGCAAATTCATTAAATGAATTTTTATACAACCCGGAAGAAGAATTATTTTTCCAGCCTATTACAGAAGATACGAAGGAATCTTTAAAAGGGATTGTGTGCATTGGAATAACGAAAAGAAATTTTGGTTATCATTACGAAAATTGCCCCCTTCTGAACATGAAAAGTACGTGAACTTTATTTTACCAAGGAAACCTGTTGGAATAAATTTTGGCTCAACGGTAACGACTCTATGAAAATATTTTTGAAAATAGAATTTCATTGTTTAATGCACGATGGCAATGTCTAAACTTGGTAAAGTGTGGCGATGTAGATTTCGTCACCTATGCAGGAGTTGTGAATCGAGAATGTGAGAAGTTCTAGATCTATTTAAATGTCTCATATTCATAAAAAGCTTAACTTCTAATAAGGACGAAAAAAGATTCAGGATACTTACTAAATTACAAATGAATTCCAAATTAACTCTTCAGAAAACAGCGGAAGAGTGTCAACGTATTGGGAAACTAAAACTAGATACCAGCAACGATTAAGGAAAGTCACTTCACAAATACATAACGTCTGACCATCTAAGAAAAAAGACTAGATGTTTTTCAACTCCTAACAGAACAGTTACAAAGGAGATAAACCTACCTCAATATCTAATACTTGCCACGGATGTGGAGGTAAGTAATTCAAGCGTGATTGCTTTTTCAAGAACAAAATCTGCTACGAATGTGGGAGGTTAGGACACAAAATACTTTTTACAGATACAAAAAATGGACGTAAAATAAATCGCATATCTAAACTTATTTATAAATGGAATTTTGTGTGTGTATGTGTGTGTGTCTGTGTGTGTGTCCGTTACCTATAGACTCCAAAACAGCTGAACCGATTTTCTTGCGTCTGCGAGTGTTTTTAGCTAGGTTTTGTGTCAAGGTACCCCCGATAAATATCAAGAATCAATAAAAACAAAAATCGGGTTATAGAAGGAGTGGTCCGATTTTAAATAAATTTGATACACTCATAGACAAAGACATAAGAAACGATATTCAGAGGTTTCATAGGTTACAGTTCTTACAGTACTGCAAAAAATCGATAATATATATATATATATATATATATATATATATATATATATAAAAGGCAAGATGTTTTGTGTGTGTCTCTGTTTATCTGCCTGTATGTCTGTATTTTTTCAGCCCTTTTATTTTAGTTTTTGCTTCGGGTTTGGCTCTAAGTAGGTATAATTATAGTTCTTAGTCTCAGCCATGATACCATTTACTCATAAGACTTATTTATCCTCCAAAATTCAGTTTACGACGAAAAAACTTATTTGATATCGATACCAGGATATCAAAATTTGACTTACATCCATTCATTTTTTCTTTCAGTCTACGGTTTCACTTTAACTGGAAACAACTATTGCTTTTTAGTCTTTCGTGCCAACGTCCAAAGAGTCTGAGCACCAGAACCATGGATTATTTTTAAAGCTTTCATTACACCCGAGCAACGCCGGGCTATACTGCTAGTAAACATGATAAATACATGAAGTAAAAACAAAAAAACATAAAATTAACAAGACTTCGAGTGCAACATCCGACAAGAGGAAACTTGTTTTTGTGGACATGAATAATATAAAAATAAGATTACGACTGGATATAGAATCTGATATATTTTTTTTTAATCATATCACCCCAAGCAGGGCGATAACGCGAGTAAAAAGAATGGAAAAGAGAAATCCGGAAACCACATCCTAAACAGGGAACAAGGGATGAGTCTCTTCACCTGTTCAATAGACGTGGGTGGAGTGTAAACCGGGCGATAGTTTAGTCTATCTACTCCAATTTAGAAAAAAAAAAGAAAAGAGTGAAAAGATTGGAAAAGAGAAAACCGGAAATCGCATCCTAAACAGGAAACAAGGGATGAGCCTCTTCACCTGTTCAATAGACGTGGGTGGAGTGTAAACCGGGCGATAGTTTAGTCTATCTACTCCAATTTAGAAAAAAAAAAGAAAAGAGTGAAAAGATTGGAAAAGAGAAAACCGGAAACCGCATCCTAAACAGGAAACAAGGGATGAGCCTCTTCACCTGTTCAATAGACGTGGGTGGAGTGTAAACCGGGCGATAGTTTAGTCTATCTACTCCAATTTAGAAAAAAAAAGAAAAGAGTGAAAAGATTGGAAAAGAGAAAACCGGAAACCGCATCCTAAACAGGAAACAAGGGATGAGCCTCTTCACCTGTTCAATAGACGTGGGTGGAGTGTGAACCGGGCGATAGTTTAGTCTATTATTCCTATCATAAATGAACTGACATGGAGAAAAATAGATAAACCCAGTTTATTGTCTTCTAATAAATTTGCGCATGACGTTTTATGAAAGAGACTTTGTGGGTAAATTTAGCTGTAACATTTTTTTGTTGGAAAAACCAAGAAAGCTGTTGTGTTTGTATTAAAGAATACTGCTAAATTATTTTAAATAAACTGAACTGCATTAGTTGGATCTTTCTGACCGTCCAGTTAACTCATTTTGCAACAAAATAAATATTGTTACCTCCAGTGCTAATACAGCAACTGAAAAATTAGAGAACCGATTGTAGACGAGTTTTCCAGAAGTTTTTCAGAAGCTCTGAGAATGTTGTGGAGTTCAACATAGAAGATTGTGCGTTGAATTTAAGTACAAATGTCGGTCCCTTAGGTTCGACGGACTGGTGGCAACTGCGTATTATCACGTAGTAACGCAGAGTAAACTTGTTAGGTCGTATTTTCTCCCCGACTATTCGCTACACTGTTACTTATATTAGGAGGGTGAGTCCACTATCCCCAGACAGGTGAGTTCACCATAACAGGGAACATGCAAAAAAAAGGCTAAATTTGAAATAAAAGAGAAGGCAACACCGACATTTAAGCCAAGAAGCAGCTTAAGTGAATGCAGGGTATTCAACTGGAATTCGAACTCGGCTCAGCGATTTCTCTTTCCGAGCCGATATCCACTGCACCACAACGCACATCCGTCACTATACGCTTACAGCACCTCGTATTCCCAAGCGGTCACCGATCTTTTGTAGTGTTAGAACGAGTTAATAAAGAACTTACAGACTAGAAATATTAGGTGTGATCTAGAATATAGACTATTCTGAATGGGTATCACCAAATATGAGGAAAAAAAATAATAAAAGTCGTGTATGTGCTGATTTTTCTACGAGATTAAATGATAGTTTAAAACGTAACTACACGTTACCGAGTCCAGAAGAAAGCTTTGTCAAGTTAAATGGGGGAAAATGTTTCTCTAAACTGAACCTGTCAGACACTTACCTACAAGTACTAGTAGACGAAGAGTGCTCAAAACTATTAATAGTTAACATTTATAGAGGACTATACAAATTTAACCGACTTCCTTTCGGTATAAAGGTAGCATCATGTATATTCTAACAGATCATGGATATAATGCTTGCTGGTTTGGATTATGCACACGCATATTTATATGATGCTCTTATTAAAAGTGAAACTCAAAAGCAACATAGGAAAGATGTAAATAAACTTATTTCAAAGAATTACCGTTTTAAGCTCACTAAAGAAAAATGTAAGTTGTTTATGTCTAGAATTAAATATCTAGGACAAATTATCGGTAGACAACTGGATACTTCAAGGGCGAGCGCAATAAAAGCCATTCTCGCCTTAACAAATGTAACAAAGTTACAAGCATTTTAGGGTTTGTAATTACTATCATGAATATATACCAAAAATACATGAATTAAGAGCCCTCTTAAATAACCTGCTAAAGAAAGATGTGAAATGGAATTGAGTAGATAAATATCAAAGTGCTTTCAAAGAGATCAAGAAAGTCTTAACGTCAGACTTATCACTAGCTTAATCATAAATTAAAGATTATGGTTGCATCAGATGCAAGTGATTAGGGTACTGGAGTAGTGATATTACACAAATATGAGGACGGAAAACCTAAACCAATAGCTCATGCCTCAAGATCATTAACTGCAGCTGATAAAAGCTAGAGTCAGAAAGAAAAGGAAACATTGACCATCATATTTGCTATGAAAAAGCTTCATAAATTCATACATGGTAGAGAATATATACCACAGAAAAACCATCATCCATTATTATCCATATATGGATCAAAATAGGTATTCCTACACATACAGCCCCAGAGAACTATTCTGTTGAACTATTATTATAAAATGGAGTTTCTACCATTCAAAAAATTAACTCTTTCACACGGATTATCGTGACTAATACCAAAATACTGCGAATCACTCGAAGATACATGAACTGCGGTGATAATGTCCAGAAATGAAATTAATAATATATGATAAAATACTGTCAGAGAACTGCCCATAACATTAGAGCAAATAAGATTTTGGTTGGTTGGTTGTTTTGTTTTTATGGCAAATCAACCTCGCCGAGTCATTTATTGCCAACTAAATTTTATTTATTTATTGCTGGTAACACCCTTTTTCTTTCAACAATTTATTGTTGTTTTATATAAGTTTTGTGTCTAGTAATACTTGTTTTTCTTTTCGAGTATCAAGATTTATTGGTATTTTGTTTCTAAGGGCAGGGTCCCCAAGTCCTACCCTTGTTATTTAACCCATAACTAGAGAGAAGGGGCGGATTAATACCTTTCCCAAGGGTACCAGCACTTAGGTGAATGCAGGGTATTCAACTGGAATTCGAACTCGGCTCAGTGATTTCTCCTTCCGAGCCGACATCCACTGGACCACAACGCACATCCGTCACTATACGCTTACAGCACCTGGTATTCTCAAACGGTCACCAATCTAAATACTGACCAGACTCAAAGTTGCTTAACTTCGGTGATCGAGCGAGAACCGGTGTATTCAACGTGATAGGCCGTTAGCCCAGAGGAAATAAGAATCATTTAGAAAAGACGACTTTATAATGAAAATGAAGAAGCAATTAAGATTTAAAGAAAAATATTACTGAAAATAATGCATTTTCATTATGCATTAATGTACTTATGTACGCAGAAAGAATTGGGATACTAGCATCGTTGCAAAAACGTATGCTAAAAAGAATCTGACACAGAACATCAAGGAATTTTTAGAATCAACTCCTTAATGAGATGTTATACGTATTGGCTAAAAACGGATTCAGTCAGTTAAAGTGCCATACGTGATACATCTCGAAAGAGACATGACTGACTGGGCAGAAGATTATCCCGCAGTAGGTTGTCATTGCTTTCTGCGGTAGACTGGTTGCCGACCAAGGCTATAGAACCCAATCTGTCCTGTTATTTAACCCATAACTGGAAGGAATAGACGGATTAATACCTTTCCCAAGGGTATTTGTGCGTAAGTGAATGCAATGAATTCGGCTGGAATTCGAACTCGGCTCCCCGATTTCTTGTTCCGAGTCGATATCCAATGCACCACAACGCACATCCTCGGATTAAGATATCGAAAATTTAGTAAAATCATAAAGAGGATACGTTCTGGCAGCAAAGTCACCGCCTATAAAGTTTCAACCTTGGCCGATATTCCATAGTCCAGAATGCATATATACTTCTCAGGACCGTTAAACGGAGCATATTATCTAATGGTAGTAGATGGTTACAGTAAATGGACAGAAATATTAAAATTTAGAAGACTGACTACTGAGGTAGCGATAAATTTCCTAAACGAGATTTTTGCAAGGTTTGGTGTACCTGACTGTATTGTTTCAAATAATGAGACACAACTCACGTCTAGTAAATTTAAGGCTTTCTGTAAATCATTAGCAATAAGAACTATTACAACTTCTCCTTATCATCCAAGGTCGAACAGACAAGCGAAACGGTTTGTTGATGCGTTTAAAAGGGCTCTTAAAACAGTCAGAAGAAGAGGAGTCAGATGAAATAGTGCTAAAATTGAGTATTTTCAGAATAACACTAAACTCAAAAACTGGAGAGTTGATGTTCAGCAGGAAGATTAAGTCTGTCTTTAATAAATTACTACCAGAACTTAAGGTGAGAGGAAAAGAAATAACAATATAATTACTTATATTGTTATTTTTTGTTGCTCTCACCTTAAGTTCTTTCAATCCTGGAGATAAGGTGTTTCTTAAAATGATCTCAAGTAATTAGTGGTATGTACTGCTGGGATCGCGTGACATGTAGAATAACATATACTAGCGGAACCCGTAGAATTTCCACAGAAGGATAATTATGATTTCCTGGAAAAATTTTACTTTTTTGTCATACTACAAATGATAGTAACGTCTTCAAACATAAATGCATTGGATAATAAAATAACGATAACAAATAGTGTAATTTTATTAAAATATCTATAAAAGTAATGTCCATAGAAGCTATTTTGTATGATATATACATTGATTATTTAAAGACATTTGTTTTTAGATCCTCTTCATACATAAATTGTTAAATACATATACTGTCTATTTACAATGAGTTTATAACAAAAAATGTTCACTCATTTCTTTAGTTTAGGACTTCGTGCCAGACAATATTCTTGGTTAGGGTTCGTCCTTTTCTCTTTCCTTGCTTCTCGGTATCAATAACCTTAACTCTAATATCTGAAAGCTTGCGTGCCCGAGAGAATGCCACATATAGTTGTCCGTGGCTGAAGACAGGCTGAGGTAGGAATACTCCCACCTTCTCGAATGTCTGCCCTTGTGACTTATTGTTATGAGGAAACACACCTATTTCTCATATAATAGACTCTCTCTCCTATATTAGAAGATTACCAAGTTCCTAACATTTTGGGTGCGTTAAGTCGATTAACAACCGAATATAACCTTCAGCGCGAAAACTACTCAACAAAACTTATTAATGGTCATAGCATATGATAAGCGGACAGGGAACTGAGTCCTCTATAGGGTGAATGATAAGTTTGGGTCACTTTAACTTTAGAATAAGGGCACGATTTCCATTAAGTGAGCCACTGATGAATAAGGCCTTTATTGAATGTTGATGCAATGATACAACTTGTCATCTTGTACCATTGTAGAGGCCTTTCTGTATTGAAATTTTACAGAAGAGCATTACAAGTTATGAGGTAGCATTCCTGATGGTGTTATTGAGTAAGGGAATTCAATAGGATAACGCTCAGCCTCGGTTTGGTCATCTGCAAGCGCTTTATCTGTACTGTAATAAGTACGGCTGTCTCCAGTGGGTCTTGTTAAAATTTCTTCGTTAATCTTGAGACCGTCGGCAATTTTTGGTGTAAGAATTACTTTGTTCTTCCTTTCCTCTTCTGTTGTGGTATGTAAGAGGTCATCGGCCAGAGATCGATCTTCGCATGATATTTGAGGCCCCACCATAATAGTCAACAGCAAGGTTAACATCCTGCACAGCTTCCATCGTTCCCTTACCAATATGCAATAGCCATGATGCAAATTCTCTTCTGTGGCTCTCATGTTACGGTTCAATCTAAATTGTGTGAAGTTGTGCCACAAAGGTGAGTTTTGTACACAAATTTCAAAGACCGCTTCACGAGTTGCTCTTCGCAATATAAGAAAGATTTGTCCGATGCTTCCTCCCATAAGAATAATTTTGCCCCCAAAAACAGTATTAGTAGCACTGATTTCTTGCAGCATTTTATCAATTGCGTGAACAGTAAAAGAAGAGATCATCTAGGAAGATCAAATCAATGTTTCGTTGAATCGCACCTATCTTCATAGACAATCGCACCTACCTCCCATTAGCATGGAACAGGCTTGCCTCCCAGAGAGTAAAACCTTGGCCTTACATTCTCAGCGGACTCCAAGTGGAATGACTATATCGAATCCACTGCTAAATTCGCTGCTATGAAGGTCGGTTCTCTGTGCAGGGCCCGGAGTTTTTTCCGTCTGAATCTGTCCTGCATATATATAAATCTACCATCCGCCTGTGTATTGAATACTGCTGCCACACTTCGTCAGGTGTCCATCCTAACACACTAACTCGCACCCATTCTCTCAAACACCCTTCCAATGTACCTCCTTACCCGTCTATCACCCTCCTTCTGACATTTCCTATATCTAATCACTCTCTCAGCACCTTCCCCTAAGTAACTCCCTACGTAATAGTGGCAGTGGAATGCCTTGCTTGGAGTGAAATGATTTTTAAAAAAAATTGGCGTGCTTTGATGTGTCTGGCATGTTACAAACGCTGGTCTCAGGCAGAGGAACAGGTAATTTGAATAGGCTATGACAGTTTTCCCTTCTGAGTGTAGAGTAGACGCAATACCGGTCCAAACACCGCAGCACAAGCTGCAGTTAATATTTCTCAAATAGGAAATTATGGCATTTATCATGTAAGTTTTACCACAACCTCCGGGTGCATCGACATAAAAGCATGCTTGGTCAGGAACTTCACCTCTCTTATTTTTATTAACGGATTCAATTACATTTGCAACGAGTCTCTGTTCATCAGTTAAGGTTACAATGTCTGGGCCATCATGTTCTTCTTGATATTCTTGTTCCTCCACTTCAGTTGGCTCAGGCAGCCCGATTGATGAGCAGTTACTGCCATTTTCTGTCAGAACTGTGTTAATTGAATGCATGGCCATGTTTTCCGCTAGATTGGCATTGTAACCTTGGTGCAATAAATCTTCAATCATAAATTCCTTGTGAACGTTCCACAGATGAAGGGCATTTGCTGGGTTCATGTATGCGCACATAGTTCCAAACATAACCCGCATCTGTGAGGGCAACTGGCAGCCAATAGCTTCAATAAGAGCTTCTTCCAATGTGTCATCATTTGCGAGAAGAACATGCCTCAGACATGCTGCTTTATATGTAGGCAGGATTTCGCCATCAAAGTTCGAAAACTTTGGGTACCTGGAACATGTAACAATAACATACGTAGGTGGAACTTCTCTGCATCTCTTAGTGTTGGGGCGCTCTCCACCTTTCCAAGGAAATGGACTATTCGAATCACTATATAAAATAGTAGTGATTATACCTCAAGGAAGGAAGTCGAGTAAGGAAGTCGAGTGAGCGAGTCAGTCGGGTATTTCCGGTATTGCACCGGAAGTGTTCTACTAATCAATCTATCACGTCTCTACGACGATACTGTATACTAATTACCTTGTTCTGTATTCTACTAATCCTCACCTCTTGTAAATACTTCTCTTTCCTGTCAATATACCTACTTTTATACTGTTACGTTGTTTTGCATTATTTGACATAATTCTGTTATCCGACGTAACACTTAGGTTCACAGTATACATTTTACTTATGATATTGGTGTTCCTTTGCCTTAGTCTCGATATCCTAGTATGCTCATTAAACACATAATGAAGTGGAATGTCAGAGTACAAGCATTCTCTTGCATCATGCTCATTCAGTTTAAACCAGGCTGTAAGTGTAGTGTCGCGCTCCCTTTGTCTGCCGAGCCTTTCCTCTGTGCAAGTATATTCTCTGCTGATCCTTAAGATGGAATGCCAGCCTGTAAACTGTGTTAGTCGTGTCATGTAACCTGAATTCAAATAATCGCTATATACTCTCAGGTGCAAACACACAACGACAAGCAAAACTTTATTTAATCATGAGCTTGAAGATTCTGTTCCTGATTTGCAGTAGGGCGAGGATTTTGTTCTTCTACAGCAGGTCATGGATTGCGTTCCTGTTCTGCAGCTGGACGATGATTTTGTGCTTGTTCTGCTGGATTAGTATTCTGGTTTTGAGCTGCTCTTTGGTTACCTTTGACTTCAATACAAGCGCAGCCATGCCCTTTATATACAAACTTGACACTCTTTATGGAAGAACATACTTCTACATTGATGTGAGCCCTGTACTGTTTCAGTAAGTAAGGGTTGTATGGTACAACATATCTGTTGTCCATAGAGTGGCGTCCTTCTTGTATTGTGACTCCATTGTTACGCCTTTGGTACACTGGATAGCCATTCATGTTTTGAAGTGTTTAATTTCTGAAGTTCTTTGGAAAAATATTTTGGCATGAGCCATTTTCCATGTAGGGAGAAGAGATGTTGTCTGTTCCACATGGATCATGAATCATAACTTTTTTTACTAAATCCTGGAGAATGGGGTCGTCATTGGCATCTGGAATTTCAGCAAAAACAGTTCTATCGATCTCATCACTGTTCCTGGTCTTCGTTTCTCAATATCACAAGCAGGTGTCAATGAGGCAGTCCTCTCTTCAATAACGTGGACATGTGCCACTGGTACGCAGAAAACGTGCCTGTCATTGATGTCCCGTAAAAATTCTGAGAGATGTAGCTTGTAGACTAGAGCAACCAAGTCTGGTCGATTTTCTAGTGTTTCCTTTGGCTGTAAGCTACTGATGGTCACTGGGTATTTTGTGTTAATAAAGAGGTCAGGCTTGCCATACTTGGAGACAAAGGTCATTGCATCTTGAAAATACTGATACATATTACGTGGACTGCCAGTGAATGATGAAGATAGAATTACTGGGACTCCTGGTTCTATATTATCGTAATTTCCTCTGTTTAGATAGTCCATTAAACCGTTATATATTTGAACTCTGAAATTTGCCTGCTTCTTCTTCTTCTTCTTCTTCTTCTATGTGCCCTGTCATTTCAGGACATAGGCGATCATGGCTTTTCACGTCTCCCTATCACTGGTGGCTCTTAGCAAGCCTTCTCCTGTTACATCATGCAACCCTCGTTCCATCATCCACATAATTATGTCCTTCACACATGTTAACCCGCTGCTTTCCGCTGTCTCTTTTTTCCCTCTATATTTCGGTTTTCTTGCAGTTTATTTGTAATCCTTTCTTGTCACTCTCTTCGGCTACCTACTGTAGGAGGTCATGTTGTTTGCCTGATTATTCCTCGGGTATTGCAGTCTACAGCCCTCGACTTGGACGTAGGCGTCAACAACATACTGTTGAAAAAGCTTTCCAGCTTTGTGGATGACGCTAAAGTCCACCCCCCACGAAATGCAAATCGATAGCTGTAATAATCTTACATTGTCAGACGATTTCGCACACGCGTCTGGCGTTCTTCCACATGTTGCATCTGACAGTGCCATCCTAAGTTACCAAGTGGAAATAAAATTTGTTTTTTTTTCAATTGGAGTAGATAGATCTATCTATCGCCCGGTTCACACACCACCCATGTCTATTGAACAGGTTAAGAGGCTCACCCTTTGTTCCCTGTTTAGGATGTGGTTTCCGGCTTCCTCGTTTCCAATCTTCTCACTTTGTTTTTTTTTCTTTTTTCAATTGGAGTAGATAGATCTATCTATCGCCCGGTTCACACTCCACCCATGTCTATTGAACAGGTTAAGAGGCTCATTCCTTTGTTCCCTGTTTAGGATGTGGTTTCCGTCTTCGTCTTTTCCAATCTTCTCACTTTGTATTTTTTTCTTTTTTCAATTGGAGTAGTGAGCAGTAACAACAAAGCAGAGATGCATAAAGAGATAAGAGAACTGACAGGACAAAAAAAACTGCTACTCAACAGGATGCATAAAATCCAAGGAAGGGACAATCATATTAGAGAAAGAGGAAATAGTCCAGCGATGGGAAGAATATATAAAGGATCTCTTTTGCGACAAGAGAGAACAACCGAGAATACACAAGGAGATGGATGTACCGGAAATACTGAAATCCGAAGTGGAAGCTGCAATGGCCAAAATGAACAGAAACAAAGCACCTGTTCCAGATGGCATAGTGATAGAGCTGCTGACAGCCTTAGAAGATTATGGCACAGAAAAGATTACCGCCATAATAAATGAAATTTATAGCAGCGGAATTATACCAGATGATCTATGCAAGTCGATATTTATAGCACTGCCGAAGAAACCTTGTGCAAACGAGTGCGAACTACACAGAACTATCAGCTTAATGAGTCACGTTAAAAAAACTGATTGTCAGAATCCTGATGAATAGAGCGAGAAGCAGAATCAGGCCAGAGATAGGGCAGGAACAGTGCGGGTTCGTCAAAGACACTGGAACAAGAAACGCCATGATTAGGATGCTCTCTGAAAGGGCATTGCAAATGAAGAAGGGCTTGTACCTGTGCTTTATTGACTACGCGAAAGCATTCGACAAAATACGATACAAAGAAATGATGGAGATGCTAGGCAGCCTCGACATTTTCGGGAAAGACATAAGAATAATCAAGAATCTCTACTGGCAGAAAACGGCGTGCATTCGGACAGGTAACGACCTCAGTAGATACACAAAAACAGAAAAAGGCGTAAGACAAGGATGTGTCTTTTCACCGGATTTGTTCAACCTATACAGCGAGAATATTTTGAGGACCCTAGATGACACGCCAGGATTTGTTATTGGAGGCCACAACCTGAACAACATAAGGTATGCGGACGATACAGTGCTGATTGCGGACACGAAAGGAAACTACAAGACCTCATACAGAAAGTAGCAGTGGAGAGTGACAAGAAGGGACTACAAATAAACTTTGAGAAAACTGAGTGCATGGTCATCAGCAAAAGATACAACCCAAAATGCCAAATACAGGTGGGGGATAACAGAATCAAGCAAGTACAAAAATTTAAGTACCCAGGAAGTGTTCTAACAGAAGATGGAAAGTGCGACACGGAGATCCGAAGGCGAATTGACATGGCAAAGGACGCGTTCCAGAAGATGAGCAAAATACTAACACACAGGAAAATCTCAATAGAAACGAAGAAAAGAGTGCTAGACTGCTACGTGATGTCAGTTCTTCAATACGGCAGTGAATGCTGGACAATATCATCGAAAATGAGGACAAAACTGGAGGCGGCCGAAATGTGGTTCTACAGAAGGATGCTACGGATATCGAGGACTGAGCATGCAAGCAACGTGGAGGTGTTGGAAAGAATGGCAACAAAAAGGAAATTGATGCTGAGCATCAGGAAGAGACAACTGAAGTTCCTGGGACATGCAATGAGGAAAGAGAGCCTGGAGAACCTGATATTGACTTGTCAGATAGAAGGAAGGAGAGACAGAGGAAGGCAGCGGATAACATATTTGCAGGGTCTGATCAGGTGGATGACGGAACGAGGTTGCCAGGAGCAACAGGCTCAAACATACTAAGAGCCACAAGGGATAGGGAGACGTGGAGAACCATGATCGCCTACGTCCTGAAGGGACAGGGCACATAGAAGAAGAAGAAGAAGAAGAAGAAGAAGAAGATCTATCTATCGCCCGGTTCACATTCCACCCATGTCTATTGAACAGGTTAAAAGGCTAATCCCTTGTTCCCTGTTTAAGATGTTTTTTCCGGTTTTATCTTTTCCAATCTTTTCACTATTACGTAGCCCCCTGCACATCAGTGGCGTTACCGCCTTGCTCGGAGTGATACGATTTAAAAAAAAAGGTCATTGGGTCCAAGTGTCATGACGTATATGAAATCCTCTGAGGAGGAGGAGCATTCTGGTGGAGCACCATTTTCTCCAATAAACACAGCTGCAATTTTATTGCCAGTGGGGAAATTGTACCGTCTAATGTCTGACCCTCTTCTAAAATGAAGCTCATATTTTCGTCTCGCCGCATTATCTCTTCGGTCGTTCTCTTCTCCTTGTTGCTCAATTGCCTTTATATTTTTGTACAGCTCTGCATAAGGATTTAATTCCTAAAGTACTTCACTAATTGATTGCATAGTAATAGGAGAACACTCAGAATTTTGAGGAGCATTAATTTTGTAATTCAGAGCCTCATTTGCATCTATGAAGTACAGTTGGCCATACTGAGCGTTTCAATTATCAGGGTACAGGTTGGTTGCTGTGTGGTAAGTCTGGCCCTGGATGCGGAAGTAATACGGGCCCCTTCCTGGAGGAGGTTACATTTTGTTTTAATCATTTCACCCAAGCAAGGTATTCCACTGCCACTATTGCGCAGGGGGTTACATAGGGGAAAGTGACGAGAAAGTGTGGTTAGTTATTGGAAATTTAAGAAGGAGGGTGATAGACGGATGAGGATACCGAGGATGGGGGTTGGGTAGATGGGAAGAGTGTTTGAGAGAATGGATGCGAGTTAGTGTAATAAAAGTTGACTATTGTCCTTACATTTAAATTCTTGGAGATTGTACCTGTCGGGGAAGCAAGTATATGGAAGGGAATTCCATAGGCAGGAAGTGCGAGAAAAGAAGCTATTAGAGTAGAAACTCTGGTTACATTTTATCTGTTTCACTATAAAAGGGTGGGACTTAGTTGCTAATATAGTATCTCGTGCAAATTCATACCTAGAGAGCACCAGTGATCTAAGTTCCTCGGAACAGAAGCCGTGAAGGTATTTATAGAAGAAGCACAGGGAAGCCACATCACGCCGGTGAGAGAGTGACTGCAGCCGGTCTGCCAAGTCGGTATCGATCACATTATAGATTCTCCGTTGTATTTTGTCAAGAATCCCCGATATTTTAACACCAAATGATGCAAAGGAGAATGCACAATTGAAATTTCTTCGGAATGTAATGCTCTTATTACGATTTCCTTCAATTAAATTTAGCAGAGTCACGGGATATGGCTGTAATGCAGGAAGGCTCACTTTTCCATTATGGCAGCAGTTTTTATCCTCATTTCTGAAACTAAACGCCTCACAGAACTTGCATCTTATATATTTTTATCACCTATATGAAAATGTTCTACTTCATTTACATTAGCAATGTCAGCAGCAAGGCCATGTCTTCTGACACGCTGTCGCTGCTGTTGCCTTAAATTGTTAATATCGCCTGCGTTCATATTCCCAATTCTTTCTCGATATAGTTCTCTTTGGTTCTGATGATACATGGCTAAGTCTTCTCTATTCATATCCTGTGCTCTGTGTTGAAATAAATTCCTTTGTTGCTCCAGCTATTGTGCATATCTTCTCCTCTTTGCCGAAATAAATTCTTTGGTTGTTCTAAGTATCGTACACGCTGTTCCTCATCCATATCTTCTTTTCTTTGTTGGGATAAATTCTTTTGTTGCTCTAGGTATCGTGCTGCCCTTGGTCCATATCTTCTCTTCTTTGCTGGAATAAATTATTTTGTTGTTTTAAGTATCGTGCACGGTGTTCTTCGTTCATATTTTCTCTTCTATGTTCAGATGATCGTCTGTGTTGCTCACTATACTACTCACGCTGCTCCTTGTCCATGTCTTGCCGTCTCTCCTGTTGTAGGTACTCTTCATGGTATTCACGATCCATTGCAGCTCGTGTTGCTTGCTCTCGTTGTCTGTCCATCTCCAGTAGATCCGGACGTTCATTTCTTATCCTCTGCCGGTAGAGCCTCATCCTATCGTGACCACTTTTCTAATCTTCGTTGCATTGTGGGACGTGGAGGTATACTGGTGCAGTTAATCAGAAATATAAAGAAAACGTACAATACTGCGATGCTCTAAAACGTCCTCGTCCTCGTAGGGTACAGGAGAAACAATCTCATTATTGACAGACCGGCTGCAACCACTCTCTCACCGGCGTGATGTAGCTTCCCTGTGCCTATTCTACAAGTACTTTCATGGCTACTGCTCCGATGAGCTTAGATCACTGGTGCCGCCTAAGCACGAATTTACACGAGATACTAGATTAGCAACTAGGTCCCACCCTTTTACAGTTAAACAAATAAGATGTAACCGTAAATTCTACTCCAACAGCTTCTTTTCTCGCGCTTCCCGCCTGTGGAACTCCCTTCCACAAGTCTACTTTCCCGACAGCTACAATCTTCAGGTGTTTAAATGTAGGGTCAATAGACACCTCCTATCACACTAACTCCCAATTATTCTCAGAACACTATCATCTACCCAACCCTCATTCTCGGTATCCTTACCCGCCTATCACCCACCCTCTGACATTTCCTATATTTAATCATCCTTTCTCCATTCTATGTAGCCCCCTGCGCAGTAGTGGCAATGACATGCCTTGCTTGGGGTGAAACGCTTATAAAAAAAAAAGTATCTATAATTTATACTGTCGACGGCTATATCGTGTTGAATAGACCGGTTCTCGTCCGATCACCGAAGTTAATCAACATCGAGCCTAGGTAGTACTTAGAGGGGGACCGTTTGGGAATACCAAATGAAACGTAAGCACCAAGAATATTCCACCGGTCATCTAGGTTTGGGGGTGGAGCGCAGGGCTAACAACCCTGCTCCATAAAAAACTGTTTGTTACGGAAACAGTAACAAAAAGTTGCTGCCCTACACACCATTGGGAGTAACGAGTGAAATGGTGATAATTTATATGGATACTAGTCACTATTGACGACTTACCTAATATGCTGTGGTTAAAAGTGGTACGAACGTACAATATACATTGATACACTAGAATCTATAACATCCTCGTTCTAGTATGATAGATAAGCAAGTTAAGCTAACACACCAAAGGCCCGAGTGTAACCCTCTGTAGTTGATCTGACTAACACACTAAGTGCTTGTGTGTCTGCTACTGTGGCCGAGCTGACTATTTTTCCGATTTTTAAGTGATGAATTTGTTGATATAAGCACATCAACATGATGAGTGAATCTTGAATTCGATGATAGATTCAGAAAGTGCCTATGAAGTATTGGAGGCGTGTAATTTATAGTGTCATTATATAATTTATAGGACAGGCTAGCCTCCCAGAGAGTAAAATACTACGCCTCCTTGGCCTTACACTTTCGGCGGACCTCAAATGGAATGACTATATCGAATCCATTGCCAAATCTGCTGCTATGAAAGTCGGCTCCCTGTGCAGGGCCCGGAAGTTTTTCTCACCTGAATCTATTCTGCACATATACAAATCTACCATTCGCCCGTGTATTGAATATTGCTGCCATATCTGGTCGGGTACCCCTGCTGCTCTCCTTGGGCTTCTTGACAAAATACAAAGGAGGATCTGTAACGTGGTTGATACTGACTTGGCAGACCGGCTGCAACCACTCTCTCACCGGCGTGATGTGGCTTCCCTGTGCCTATTCTACAAGTACTTTCATGGCTACTGCTCCGATGAGCTTAGATCACTGGTGCCGCCTAAGCACGAATTCACACAAGATACTAGATTAGCAACTAGGTCCCACCCTTTTACAGTTAAACAAATAAGATGTAACCGTAAATTCTACTCCAACAGCTTCTTTTCTCGCGCTTCCCGCCTGTGGAACTCCCTTCCACAAGTCTACTTTCCCGACAGCTACAATCTTCAGGTGTTTAAATGTAGGGTCAATAGACACCTCCTATCACACTAACTCCCAATTATTCTCAGAACACTATCATCTACCCAACCCTCATTCTCGGTATCCTTACCCGCCTATTACCCACCTTCTGACATTTCCTATATTTAATCATCCTTTCTCCATTCTATGTAGCCCCCTGCGCAGTAGTGGCAGTGACATGCCTTGCTTGGGGTGAAACGCTTATAAAAAAAAAAAGTATCTATAATTTATACTGTCGACGGCTATATCGTGTTGAATAGACCGGTTCTCGTCCGATCACCGAAGTTAAGCAACATCGAGCCTAGGTAGTACTTAGAGGGGGACCGTTTGGGAATACCAAATGAAACGTAAGCACCAAGAATATTCCACCGGTCATCTAGGTTTGGGGGTGGAGCGCAGGGCTAACAACCCTGCTCCATAAAAAACTGTTTGTTACGGAAACAGTAACAAAAAATTAATGCCCTACACACCATTGGGTGTAACAGGTGAAATGATGATAATTTATATGGATACTAATCACTATTGACGACTTACCTAATAGGCTGTGGTTAAAAGTGGTGCGAACGTCAGTCAGTTAAGTGCCATACATGAAACACGCTTGGGCGATCATATCTCGAAAGAGACATGACTGACTGCGCAGAAGATTATCCCGCAGTAGGTTGCCATTGCTTTCTGCGGTAGATTGGTTGCCGACCAAGGCTATAAAACCCAATCTGTTCTATTATTTAACCCATAACTGGAGGGAAGAGACGCATTCATACCTTTCCCAAGGGTATTTGTGCGTAAGTGAATGCAATGAATTCAACTGGAATTCTAACTCGGCTCCCCGATTTCTCGTTCCGAGCCGATATCCACAGCGCCACAACGCACATCCTCGTACAATATACATTGATGCACTAGAATCTATAACATCCTCGATCTAGTATGATAGATAAGCAAGTTGAGCTAACACACCAAAGGCCCGAGTGTAACCCTATGTAGTTGATCTGACTAACACACCAAGTGCTTGTGTCTGCTACTGTGGCTGAGCTGACTATTTTTCCGATTTTAAGTGATGAATTTGTCTGGCAAAGGTATATAAGCACATCAACACTATGAGTGAATCTTGAATTCGATGATAGATTCAGAAAGTGCCTATGAAGTATTGGAGGCGTGCAATTTATGTTCTTGTAAGCAGGTATTTTTATTTTATCTAGGTACCTTCACCCATTTCGATACCTAAATTTAAATTTAAATTTTTAAAATACATAAGTTATCTTCAAACTTTAAAATTAGCTTTCACTGAAAGCCAAGAGATTAAATTTTAATTCCAGTAAGGAAAATACACTGGTGTATTTTAAACCAAAATTATATTGATTTTAATGTATTTTTTCTGATTTGAAAAAAAGAATTAAAATTTCCCATCATTTTTGATTGATCGACACCTTACGTAAACAGTACGTAAACAGTAGGCAAATTTCTTTTTTAAAAATCTTGCAAAAATAAAATATACATCGCTGACACATCATTTAAGTCAACTTTTAAAATTCACACTTACCTTTATCTGATTTCAATCAAGTAATAATTGCTTACTGCCAGAAATTTACAATAAAAAAAACTTTTTAACTCAGGTAGCCCTCTTTTATCTGCGCTATCGGAGTGACAAAAGATATGACAGCTGGGCATTATCAAGATCGCTAAAAGTGTTGCAACCAAACGTGGCAAAATTTCAATTAGGTTAAAAACAAAATCTTCAAATTTTAACTTCTTTTTTTTTAGGTTTTTCACTAAATAGTAAAATTAAAAATTTAACTTAATATTTTCAGCAAATCTGTAATTACGTTATTAGGTCGCAGTATACGAAAAAAAACTGCCTGTTTTTACTATATTGTACAGTACACACACATACACACACACACAATTACTGCTACAACCACCAGCTTAAGCTACTACTGCTACGGTAATGCTATAGGCTCTCTCCTCCTACACTCTCACTCTTTACTACCTTTCCGTTTGATAAAAGAGAGAGAACGGCTAAGGAGAGTAGCGTTTATAGATTATAAAAAGATGGAGGGGAAGGAAAAGCTTGTGTAGATGGTGTGTTATCTTTCTTTAGTGGCGTAAAGGACGGAGGAACTAAGTAACTAACTAAGGAAGGAACAAGCAGAATTATTTTATGATATATATATCAGATTAAATAAATTGCAAACGCTTATTTTTAATAAAATAAATAAAAGCAAACTACAGATTGTAGAGGCAATATTCATTAAAACACTTATGCTGTCAATCAGCTATAAATTTTTTTTTTTTTTTTTTTTAATCATTTCACCCCGAGCAAGGCAGAAACGCCACTGATGTGCAGGGGGTTACATAAATGTAGAAAGATTAATTAGAAAAGAGTGAGGAGTACAAGCTAGTTAGAAAGGAACAATAGAAAGCTGAGAAAGCAGGTGCAATGACAGATACATGGGCGGAGAGAACGTGAAGATTATACAGGGGAGGGGAGAGAGCTAGAGTCCAGTGGTTAGTAGGTGAGTATTAACTTTGCTTTTAAATTTCTGGAGGTCGTAGCCGTCAGGAAAGCAAGAATACGGGAGTGAGTTCCACAGGCGGGAAGTGCGAGAGAGGAAGCTGCAGGAGTAGAATTGTCGTCTGCGTTTGGCTAACCTGACTGTGAATGGGTGGGACCCAGTTGCCAGTCTGGTTGCACGAGTAAACACCTGTTGAGGAGGCATCAGTGACTTAAGCTCATCCGAGCAGAAGCCATGAAAGTATTTATAGAAGAGACAGAGGGAGGCCACATTTCGACGATGGGAAAGTGGCTGCAGACGAGTCGCCAGATCAGTACCTATCACATTACAGACTCTCCTTTGGAGCTTGTCAAGAACACTGAGGAGAAGGGCAGGGGCACCTGACCATAAATGGCAGCAGTACTCCATGCACGGACGGATAATGTTCTAAATTTTTTGTTATAAGAATAGTTTTTTCATGCGTTAACGCGTGGATAACCATGACATTATAACATATAAAAAATCTATTTTGTATAATTTTCACGTTCTAATGAACGCTAACAATTTGTCAGCCGTTATATTTGAAGCAGGAATAAAATGTACAGTAATTTTTAGCAACACAGTTCTCCGGTTACATTTGTTACCATAACTCACACCCCTGAAGATTATCTCGAAAAAAGGTTAAAAGTACTTGGGTATCTTAAGAAATGAATGAAAATAACATCTGTCAACGTTACAGCTCATTTCTTAGATCTTTTGATTGTAATACGCAAAAGATTATCCGTGAGTATGAACGGATTTTATTAAAAAATAAGCAAGCATAGTGTTTGCAATTTATTTAATCTGTCAGGTTTAAAAGTATATTTGCTGCCTAAACATACACACACATATATATATATATTGTCATTCGCAGACAGATCTGTTTCGCTGTATCACAGCTCATCAGTACAGTTGAACTCCGATTGCTACATAACCCAGGCTCAGTCGGCGACTCTACCCCTAGGCCACGGGGAAGGGTATAGAGGGATTAGAGAGATTAGAGTTGAGGAAGAATAAGTGTCTTACCCACTATTGTTCGAATGAGAAATTATACCTGTATCTGTTACTTTACAAAATGATTTTACGAAAGTAGAAGTTATAAAACTAACGTCGAGTTTCGTTGAATCTAACAAGATTACGACATGATTTTGTTAACCCTAGCAAGGTTACAAAATTTCTATTGCCTCAAGTCTCCTCTTCATTTGAGAGGAAACTGTCCAGAATTTACTCCTATACAGAAGGATTTATATTACATGGGATTTTATGTCTATTTTTCCTTGTTTCTATTAACTCAAGTCTAATTTTCATCCGGCATTGCCTGCCATCTACGAGGATTGATATTAAATACTATTTCACTTCGTTTTTTTTAATGTTTCAAGTCTTCTCTTCTTCAGTGAGGAATTTTTCCAGAATCCACTGCCATATAGGTGAGGATTGAAATTTACATAGTATCTCAGCAGGCTTTTCTTTGTTTCTGTTGCATCATGTCACCTCTTAATTTGTGAGGAAATTGTTCAGCATTCACTGCGATATAGGAAGATTCATATGATATCTCGGTGTTACATTTTTCACCGTCTATTAATAAAAAAAAATCTTCTCAGTAAAACATCTACTCATTTGCTGGTTTATTCGCCTCGGAATATTTTCATTTAGGAAATTAACTGGAAAAATAGACCCCATTTCTCCAATTCCAGGATTCCTACAAAAAAAAAAACAAAAAACAAAGCAATGAAAAGATAAACGTCAGAAAACGAAATAAAAAAGCACCAACTAAAAGCAACGGAAAACAAAAATATATACTCGTCAACAATAATGCTTTATTGGATATAAAATCCTCAAAACAAAACACTAAAACACTGATAACCCGGGCGACATATCACGTGAAAAAAAAAAATAAAACAAATTTCATATCACGTGACGTTGTTATTTTCGCGTGCACATCGAATGGTAACGGTGATAAGAGAAATATTGGGCCAGGCTGGACAAAACGCCGTCTTCTCACATTTCGATATAGCGTGCGTTTACGGTTAATTTCTACCTCAACATTGTTTTACGATGGAACTGAAAGTGGATTCCGTTGTAACTCCTTTCCGGCTCCAGTATGCCGGCATGCATATATATATATATATATAAAGTGTAATAAAGCGTAGATTTTAATTGCAACAAAAATACGATAGAGAACAAAAAAAAAGAAAAGATAGCAGAGAACGTGATCGTCTGCATTCTACAAATTTTTACTTGCTGCTTAGGGAACAATTAAAATGTTGCTTTTTATTTACAACCGTGGAATCATCCATGCTTTGAAACATGCAACGTTCGCACGTTAATAAATGCGTTGAAGTTGTTTTCATGATTGTGCCAATCAGTAAAACAATTTTTTGGCCTATTAAAAAGAAAATGTTTAAAAGCAGATATCAATCTCTATGCATAATTTAAAATTCAAAATGCGAGGCATAGTTCCATGTTTCAAAGCGTGGATGATTCCACGGTTGTAAATAAAAGGGAACATTTTAATGCAGCCTATGTACACATATATGTACTAACGTGAAAAAGAATTAAATGTGCGATAGGTAAATTGTCGCCATTTTATGTTTTCTATATTTTCAATTTTACGCATGCGCGTAGTTTGATTATGAGTTTGTCATTTGCACAGTCAGTTCGACAACGGTTGTGAGAAAATGAAGCAATTCACTCTATCAGAAATTTGGAAACACTGCGCAGTACTGTTTGGCATTCGCGCCGGAACCACCAATACGAACATCTCAGAATGTTTAGATGTCGATCTAAAGACAGTGCAGAGAATTCGGAAAGTGTTCGATGAGTCTAATGGCGATTTCAAACACACGTCATCTCGGAAAACTCGCTCTGGTCGCTCTGATGAGAAAACTACTTCCAAATTTATTGGCTAGGGCGTCAGACTCAACACGGAAGCCTACATTCAATGCTTTGAAGAGGTAGTGCTGCCCTGTGTCAAGAGAATGGCTGCTAAGAGACACTATGTCTGGCAACAGGACTCTGCACCATGCCACACAAGCAGAGGAACCCGGGCATGACGTCAGACAGTTTATACGACCACATCACTCCATGCTTTTGATCACAGACTGCAAAACTCATGATTATTTCGTGTGGGTTGTAGTTGTGCAAAAGTCCAACAATACTATCAAGAATTATGGCAACATTCACCTAATTAAACAAAGAGACAGTCCAGAAGAGTTGTAGAAGATTCCAAATTCGTTAGGAGATTGTACACTTTATTATTTCAAGACATTTATGTGTAATTTTGGTAAATATATTCACAGTATTATTTCATTTTGGCGGCATTTAGAGGAAGATTTATCCATCGCACCCTGTATATCTGTTAAAATGAGATGTCAGTGTTATTTTCATATTTGTCTCATTTAGACGACAATTCATATGCATATTATTCTGAATGCTCCTATTGAGGTTGTCACTTTTGAAAGTGGGGAGAATTCAGAGTTATGTTGAGAAGGGTGCGTTGAGAAATGTTGCTTCTTGTGAAATTAAAAGCTGTGACAAGATTATTTTGTACATGTTAAAGACGGGTGCAAGGAAATAGAATGAATTTCAACAAGGCTATAAATTACCAGCAGTATAGCCCGGCGTTGCTCGGGTGTAATGAAAGCTTTAAAACTAATCAATGGTCCTGAAACTCAGACTCTTTGGACGTTGGCAAGAAAGACTAAAAGCAATAGCTGTTTCCAGTTAAAGCGAAACCGTAGACTGAAAGAAAAATGAATGGATGTAAGTCAAATTTTGAAGTTTGGTGAGAATTGGATGAAAATTGTGGATTTGTATAAAGGACATACAGACAGATAAACAGACACACACACAAACATCTTGCCTTTTATATATATATTATCGATTTTATGCACTATTGTAAGAACTGCAACCTTGAAACTTCTGAATATTGTTTATTATGTCTTTGTCTATGAGTGTATCAAATTTGATTAAAATTGGACCACTCCTTCTATAACCCAATTTTTTCGATAATCGATTTTCGATATTTATCGGGTGTACCTCGACACAAACCTAGCTAAGAACACTCGCAGATGCTTATAGTACAACTGTGTAAATTTTCAAGAAAATCAGTTCAGCCGTTTCGGAGTCTATAGGTAACGGACACACTTACAAACACACACACAAACAAGGTACCATTTATAAACTAAGTTTTGATATTTTAGTCTTTATATAAAACTGATTAACAGGACATAAAATATACAGTCAGTCAGTCAGCTAAATGCCATACGTGATACACGCTTGGGCGATCATGTCTCGAAAGAGACATGACTGACTGGGCAGAAGATTATCCCGCAGTAGGTTGCCATTGCTTTCTGCGGTATACTGGTGGCCGACCAAGGCTATAGAACCCAATCTGTCCTGCTATTTAACCCATAACTGGTAGGAAGAGACGGATTAATACCTTTTCCAAGGGTATTTGCGCGTAAGTGAATGCAATGACTTCAACTGGAATTCGAACTATATACAGTATGCATGCAAAATAAGGAAAAGATTATAAGGTAGGACTTGTGTGTGTGTGTGTGTGTGTGTGTGTGTGTGTGTGTGTGTGTGTGTGTGTGTGTGTGTGTGTGAAGAAAGTTCTGTCACTGAATGACAAATATCTCCATCTCCAGAAACAAGGTTCCGTGAATGTCGTCGCTACATTAGAAGAGAGAGAGTGATGTGGACGGAGAAAGAAAGTCTTCGGTTTCTATGAGTGTTTGACAGCGACACTCAATGACTTCATGGCAAAATTGGTAAAGTCATGAGGGGATAACCCATATATATATATATATATTTCACAACATTCTTTAGATAGAGGTCAGTTAAGCGCCATACAAAATACCTGCTTGGGTGAGCATGTCTCGAAAGAGAACATGACTGACTTGGCAGAAGATTTTCCCACAGAACCTTACTTTCTGCAATAGACTGGTTTTCAGTATTTACATAATTCGGACTATCCTCATCTTTGTTGCCATTTGTACGACGTTTCGGCTATTGTACGCCCCGGCTTTCTTCAGGTGCTGAGAATTTCCAAACGAATCCTTTATTGCACTCACTTCTTAAGGTTACATGGTCCAGCAGGTCTAGACTTTGGTTAGTTCCTTTGACTTGACCCAAAGAGTTGTGAGTTCAATACCAGGCTACAGCAGTGATGAACAAGTGACTTACAGGGTTAGAGGGAGATAACTCATGACTACCAGAAAAGGCTCTAGGAAAGGAATAAGAATGATATACCCCAGTGAGTGTAATGATTTTCAAGCAGTAGGTTGCCATATCTTTCTGCAGCAAACTGGTTCCCAGCCAAGGCTACAGAACCCAATGTGCCCTGCAGTTCAGTCCTTTTATCCAGATCATTCAGTTAAGTGCCATGCGTAATACACGCTTGGGTGATCATGTCTCTCCACAACTTCCTTATCTAAATAGCTGTTAACTCTTTCTATTAAGTGCCATACGTGATACACGCTTGGGCTATTACGTCTCTTTCCAGCCATGACTGACAAAGAAAATGATTTTCCCGCAGTAGGTTGCCATTTCTTTCCGCGGTATACTGATCGTCAACCAAGGCAACAGAACCCAATCACTCGTGCTATTCAATTCTTTTTTCCAGATCGTTCAGGTAAATGCCATACGTGATACACGCTTGAGCGATTATGTCTCCCCATAACGTCTTCATCTAAGTAACTGTTAACTATTTCAGTTAAGTGCCATACATGATATACGCTTGGACGATCATGTCACTTTCCATTCATGACTGACAAGGAAAATGATTTTCAATAAGTAGGTTGCCATATCTTTCTACAGCAAACTGGTTACCAACCAAAGGTACAGAACCCAATCTATCCTGCTATTCAATCCTTTTATCCAGATCTTTCAGTTAAGTGACATACGTAATCCACACATAGGCGATCATGTCACTTCCGATCCATGACTGACTAGTAGAAGACATTCCCGAGGTAGTTTGCCATTTATTTTTGTGGTAGACTGGTTGCAAGCCAATGCTGTAAAACCCAATCTGTCCTGATATTCAACCTATAGCTGGAGGAAGAAGAGATGGATTAATACCTTTCCCGAAAGAATTTGCATGTAAATGAAAGCAGCGAATTCAAATGTAATTCGAATTCAGTTCTCCGACCTTCATTATCCAACAACGCATATCCGAAGGAAAAGAGTACTGGTCTGTTATATAATATCAGTTCATCTGTATGTAAGTGAATGTCGGACGATCTACCCACAAATGAAAAAAATGTGATATCAGTTCTTCAATATGGCAGTGAATGTTGGACCATATCAACAAAGATGAAGAAAAAACTTAAAGCAGCTGAAATGTGGTTCTACAGAAGGATGCTGCGGATATCATGGACCGAGCATGTGAGCAATGATGAGAAGGGAAACGAAAAGAAAATTAATATTGAGCATCAGGAAGAGACAACTGATGTTCATGGGACATGCAATGAGGAAGGAGGGCTTGGAGAACCTAATACTAACAGGCCAGATAAAGGGGAAGAGAGAGGAACGCAGCGGATAACATATTTGAAGAGCCTGAGTAGGTGGATGCGAGATGTTACAGGAGAAAGCGTGCTAAGAGCCACCAAATATAGGGAGACGTGGAAGGCCATGATCACCTACGTCCTGAAAGGACAAGACACATAGAAGGAGAATTTGATAGAAAGGTGGTTCTATTAAATCTGTTGAGTATACCATAGAATGAACATGAAACATGGAAACAAAAAGAACATTTAAAACCAGAAAGAGACAGCTGAAAATAGCTGAATAATTAGGGAAGGTCGGGAAAATTTGACTATTCAGAGGACATAGTGAAACCAAAAGGGACAGAGGAATACCAAACTCCCACCGAATTTCTCATTCCGAGCCGATATCCAATGCACCAGGAAAATGCAAGAGTACGAAAGGCAAAAGAAGGCAGACAATAGAAGTAATGCATGATGTGGATGATGTACACTCATGCTTGCGTGACAGTGAAAGGATTCAGTCACTAATGGGTAAGATACCAGGCTTGTGAAGGTCCGGGTGAACGTTGTCACTATAGCATGCTAGCAATAAAAATAGACAGAAGAGAGAAAGACAGAAAGTGTACAATTTTATGGACACTTAACAGCGCATTGAGTTATTAACACCTAAATAATAATACTATATGTGTGTGTACCCTCATATGCATATTTATTTATTCACGTAACTATATATATACTAGCAATATAGCCCGGTGTTGCTCGGGTGTAATGAAAGCTTTAAAACTTATCCATGATCCTGGAGCTCAGACTCAGTCTAAAGAATATTTGAAATAATAAAATAATTGCGACAATTTAACAATCGCACCTAGTATATATATATATATATATATATATATATACTAGCAGTATAGCCCGGCGTTCCTTGGGTGTAATGAAAGCTTTAAAACTTATCTATGATCCTGGAGATCAGACTCAGTCTAAAGAATATTTGAAATAATAAAATAATTGCGACAATTTAACAATCGCACCTAGTATATATATATATATATATATATATATATATATATATATATATATACTAGCAGTATAGCCCGGCGTTCCTTGGGTGTAATGAAAGCTTTAAAACTTATCTATGATCCTGGAGCTCAGACTCAGAGTAAAGAATATTTGAAATAATAAAATAATTGCGACAATTTAACAATCGCACCTAGTATATATATATATATACACACTACCAGCCATAATTATTAGGCCACCCCAGTTTTCTAAAAGAAATGATGTATTTTATACTATTTTAAGTCTTTAATGCCAAATGGATAATTGTAAATGAAAATAGAATGGCTCTTTTGTTATTATTACTTTGCAAATTTTTACAAGGCATTGAAGTAAAAGTGAACTCGTCCGAATCACCCTAATTTTTCTTCATTCTTTCATTGATGAAACTGCAATATAGGTAATTATTAAATATTTATAAATTCATTTGATGCACATGTTATTATGCAGTATTAACTAAAGAAGCCTTCTATTTTCATTTACAATTATTCACTTGTCAATAAATACTAAAAAGTAGTATGAAATACATTATTTTTTTTAAACACAAGTGGATGTCTAGCTACACTGAGCTGTACTCTTTAATCATGAATTGAGTTCTCTCGGCGGCTGGCGGGAGTATACACCGCATCTATATAACACGCTAAAATTTCCTCCTCTTTTATCTATGCGCCGAAGGCTTAGGGAGTAAGCACTCCGACTGACACCTAATCAGTCGAGTCTTGATCCTGGCTGGAGGCAAATGGATTTCTGGCCACTGTGATGAGCTGTGATACAGCTAAACGGGCTTGTATGTGGGTGACTGATAAATATATGTGCATGTGTTTGGCTTTTATAGAATAAAAAACATGTGTCTACTTATAATTATACTGATCTTTTTTAGTTGTCTAATCTAATCTGGATGTGCATTGTGGTGCAGTGGATATCGGCTCAGAACGAGAAATCGGGGAACCGAGTTCAAATTCCAGTTGAATTCATTGCATTCACTTATGCGCAAATATCCTTGGGAAAAGTACTAATCCGTCTCTTCATTCCAGTTATGGATTAAATAACAGGACAGATTGGGTTTTATAGCCTTGGCATGCAACCAGACTATCGCAGAAAGCAATGGCAACCTACTGTGGAATAATCTTCTGCCCAGTCAGTCATGTCTCTTTCGAGACATGATCGTCCAAGCGTATTTCACGTGTGGCACTTAACTGACTGAATCAGTTTCCTGATGCTATGTCAAGATATAATTCATCAAGGAAGGCGCCGTAGGTTTTTTTCTAACCCAAGTACTTTTGATCTTTTCAGAGATACATTACAAAGAATATCTTATTGTAACTGCGATAAAATCTGTATTCCCTTGTGATGGTGATTCTTAAAACACGTGTGAATGTAGTCTGTTATAGTTATTTTGGAACATTAGATTTATTCGCTGCAATTATGGAATTTGTTGCAAAACAAGTATTTCACTATAAAAGCGCTAACCAGAAATGATTGGAACTGTTAAATGACCTTAAATGTTTTTGTTATATGCACTTAATAAGTTGTTTCTATATCCGTATTAAATTTTCTTGAGTGTTGTTGGTTCATCTTAACATAAAAAAATTTATTGGACACCTGGAAAGTATCAGTAGAAAAATAGGTAGACACACTATGTCTCTACGAGTGAGACAGTAACATCAAAAATGACGGGAAAATATTTATATTAATATGCAGTCTAAAATGTCGGCAACGTACATATTGAGTATCTTTCATTAAGACATACGAAAAGAAATAATCCAAAGCCCTGAGCGTGACAGCAAATATATATATATTGTCATCCGCAGACAGATCTGTTTCGCCGTATTACAGCTCATCTGTACGGTTAGACTCCGACTGCTTTTTTTTACCCAGGATATATATATA
>JBBBDQ010029266.1:0-143604 GCA_037127315.1 Ascarosepion bandense
CACTGAACATTAAATGTTCATCCTTTGATAATGGCTTATGTAAGCCGAAAGCTCAGACCTGATAAAAAAAATCAACAATTATTGGGATTTCTTGTCGTCTTTCCATGACAACACTATCAAGCTAGTCGGATCAAAAGAACGGATCTTACACAAAATAAATAGACAGAACTTGTCTATATTATTCAATGAAACCTGTATTAATGAAAAAATGCTGCCAAAATACACACAATTTAAACTACATGATCCAGCAGCCCAACAAACCATCACCACCCTGAAATATAAATGTATGTGTGTGTGTGTGTGTGTGTGTGTGTGTGTGTGTATATATATATATATATATATATATATATATATATATATATATTTTTATGATAATTGCAGAGAATGTTATCTTAACAGTCAGTAATAAATCTCTTCCCTCTAAAAAAAGCTGCAAACTCATTATAGAGTGGAAAAACCATCCTAGTATTATTACATTGGATTAATTCAGCCATTGTCTTTATATACAGTATGCTTGCAAAAGATACATAATTGGTTTCTCGTGTCTAGGACCATATCTAAAACAAGAAGAGGTCACATTACACTCTGGGAGATGGTTCAAATGAAGAATATTCCTGGAAAGTTAAAAAAAAGAAAAAGAAAACAGCATATATATATTATGCTCATAAATCAGTGTTCAAATCAGGCCTGTGTATATATTTTGCTTAGCATATAAAATTACAGTTCAGATATGTTATTCAGTACATTAGCGTGATTTGTTCAGAAAAAAATCTTTAGATAATACAAATTTTTTTCAGTGTTTTGAAAGTACTTTTTTCTTTTGAAATATACTTTTCAGTCAAGACTAGAAAACTTATCTGGCAATCTTAAAATGTAAAGTAGTAGAAAAGACATGAAAAGATTGTTAGATTTAGTTTGTTTTAAATAAGTTTAAGACATCAATATTGAAAATATATAAAGTGAATTGAATTGACGCTATTTAATAAGAGGGTAAGAGGGACATTTTGGTAAGTAGGGAAGAATAATTTTTGTAGATTAGCATTTATTAGACTTTCCTCAAACCATGGTATTTATTAAATAATATTTTTTTTTATCTAGACGTGGGTATTCTCTTAATAATATCACCACAGTGTTCAATCAATCCTTTACTTTTATACAATTATAGGAATCATATAAATAATAGCAAATGTTTAAATTAATTTAATTTTTTTAAAAAATTCAAGTTCCAAAGCAAATTTTAATTTTAACAATAGTGTGTTGGCATATTAGTATACTGTTTACTTTTTTTGTTTACCTCCAAATTTCACTTCATTTTTACATACCATACATACTCACTTATCATACTTAGTACATATGCTAATTTTATATCACATGCATGATGTGCTCCCTTTGAAATTAGCTTCAGATTTAGGTCTTCGAAAATCGCATGATGTGTGAATATATACAGTATTTGCTTAACAAAAATGGTATTGGCTTTTATGTAACAAAGTTTTTTGAAGCTTTCAAAATTTTAACATTTCTATTCTGAAATTTCTGTTCATTTCAAAAGTTTGTTGTTCTTTTTCTGTTCTGATCCCTCCACTTTTAATAAATTAAATTGGTTAACTTTGCTACTGAAGACATTAAAAGTTTATTTTAGTTTAATAAAGAATGTTTTATACCAATGATTCCCAAATGGGAAGCACTTGACTCCAAGGAGAATAATTTTTAATGCAAAGAAAGCAATTCCAGTCATGTTTTAGGTCATATATATAATAGTAAAAAAATTATTAGATGACAATTCAAAATGTAGAAGGAATTAAGGAATCTTGAACTTAAGTAATCAAAACAAGAAGATACAAATAACAGAATAATTTAATGAATAATATAAGGTTTATTTCATTTCCTTTTCATCTGTTATAAGCTTTGGTTTGATTTCATAAATATATTATTTTCTTAACAAAATACATCTGTTGTTTTTTCTTCTATGAAAAATCAGGATTTTCAGTTAAAGTTTTTTTTTTTTTTAATATTTTAACTCTAACATCAAGTCTTTGCCTTTCATTTGTTATCAATATTTGCATTTTAAATAGTTTGAAAAAGTAGATAATTTAATTTTTTTTTTTATAAATAAATATAACAATTTGTCTAGCTGTTTGACTCATAGGTGAGAGAGTGGAGTCATATCTTTCTCAAGGGTGTTTGCATGTAAGTGAAAGTAATGGACTTTGCTCTCTGGTTTCATCATTTTGAAAGTACTTTTTCTTTTGAAATAGACTTTTTTCAGTCAAGACTAGAAAAATCTTATCTGGCAATCTTAAAATGTAAAGTAGTAGAAAAAACATGAAAAGATTGTTAAATTTACTTTGTTTTAAGTTTAAGACACCAATATTGAAAATATATAAAGTGAATTGAATTGACACTATTTAATAAGAGGGGCATTTTGGTGAGTGGGGAAGAATCAAATCACCCACACACCTAAGCTTACAACAAGCAGCCATCCATCTAGGTACTAACCAGGCTCAACATTGCTTTAATTTCAGGTGGTTTTTTCCTCAATTTTTGTTTTTGTTTCATCCCATTTATTTTTTGATAAATACACACTTCCATTATAGCCTATAAAATCCATTTATTTTCTTCCTCCTTCTCTTTACATGGTTGGATACTTCCAGATTCTTGTATACATCAGGCTTATGTTATTTTGACATTTTCATTATGATCTTTGACCCTTATATGACATATATTCAACCTGAAATTAACCAATACAGTGATCAAAACAATAAAAATGAGGATAGCTACATGCTTTGCCAATTCTTCATAAATTATGTTTTGATAGTGAGTGGGGTGCTACTGGTTTTCAGTGAGAAAAGTGGAGAGAAAATCAGATAAACCCATTTTTACCCAGTGTCCTCATTTGGGTACAGCATAAACAACTGCAAAAAAATAATGGGTATAAATCATTATATAAAACCATTATTATATATAGGTAGTGAGGAAATATTGATTCATCAATAAAATATTGCCTGGTTGGAAGAAAAATTCTTGTGATTTGTAAATGAATTTAATGTTCTAAAACCTGAGGACACTGGGTTAAAATGGGTTAAGCTGATTAGAACAGCCAAAAGGCTGAGAAGCGATTGTATTTATTCACTACCCAACTCTGGCAGATTTTGACACAAGGTCAGAAGACTGAGAAGTAGTGACAACCATGATAAATACACCATTTTTTAGGACAACCATGATAAATACACCATTTTTTAGGACACACTGTATCAAACAACAAACTGAATAAGGTAACTGCCAAAAACTTTAGTTACCATATGTAAAATAACATCATTTGCTGAATTTTTAAATTATTATTATAAAGAGAAATATTCATAAGACAAGGCTTTGGCTAGAAAGTAAGAAAGAGGACAAGATATAAGTGTTTAATGTCTCCTGCCAATATCATAAATTATGGACTACTGCATTTTGATTGCATGGAAAGATGGAAAAGACATATCAGAGATGCTGCTTGATTTCAGCAAGAAAATAAAAGAAAGCAAAGATAGATGTATTTAACAGCTGTTTGAGTAAAATGGGAAAGTTGTCAATTTCAAATATTTTCATTTGTATCCACTTTTTAAAATAACAACTGGCATTCATATTTTTATTGTTATTGCAATATCTTGTCAAAGTTGTTAAGATCAAATATTTAATGATGTAATAAAGGAATTTCTACAGATATTTTATTGTCATAGAACTCAATCATTAACTTAAGAATTAGGATTTATCAGAAAATTAAAATAGGAAAACCATGAAATTTTCACATGTCATTCTAGTCTGAATAATTTGTCAAATAATGTAAGGTTTATTTTATTTTTATTTTCATCTGTCATTTTTTATGTAATTCCATAAATGTATTTTTTAAAATTAGTTTTTGTTTCCGTTTAAAATCTACTCTCTTTGCAGATATTAGAATTCCTTAAATTGCTAATAAATACACAAAAAGAAACTTGTTTTAAATTGGGCCAAATAGATAAACATTATTAAGGTGCCACTAATGTTCAATATATTTTCTGACAATTCTTAACATTCTCTACAGAAATGAATGAGCTAGGTATACTTATATGCTATCAAATTCTAGAAATACGATTCAAAATGACTGGCTTTAAGATATCATAATATTAAATTATATGATATCTTTTCAATTTTCCCCACTTTTTTCATCAGTGTTTTCTTTACTATTTTTGTGTTGTTTCATTTTTCCCTTAATGTATTTTTTTTTACTTAGATAGCTTCTAACTAAATCTACCATCCGCTCATGCATTGAATATTACTGCCATATTTGGTCGGGTGCTCCTGCTATCCACCTAGGTGTCCTTGACAAAATCCAACGGAGAATCTGTAATGTAATCGATCCTGACTTTCACAGCTTCTGCTCCGATGAACTTAGCTCACTGGTGCCCCCTATATATGAATTTACTCGAGCCACAAGATTAGCAACTAGTTCCCACTCTTTTACTGTGAAACCAATAAAATGTAAACGTAAATTCTACTCCAGCAGCTTCTTTTCTCACACTTCCCGCCTGTAGAATTCTCTTCCATTTACTTGCTTTCCTGACAGTTACAATCTCCAAGCATTTAAATGTAAAGTCAATAGTCATCTTCTATATCACTAACCTGCATCCTCTCTCTCATGCTCCTTTCTTTCTTTCCACTCCACTCTCATCAGTATTCTCATCCTTCTCTTACCCACTTCCTGACACCCCCTGTAACCTGTCACTCTTTCTCATAACATTCCTCCTATGTAACCCCCCTACAAAACAGTGCCAATAAAATTGCTTTGCTTGGGGCGATATGCTTATAAAAAAAGAATTTCTGTACATTTATATTCCAGAGAATGTAAATAAATCTAAAAGACATGCATGTGTAGCTAATCAGTATTTCATTGACTGATTCCTTCGTTTTCTATGGCTTATCAACAGACAAGAAATTATTGTCAATATAAAGTGGGGGATCAATTTTATATTACAAACAATATATAAATTGATCCCTCACTTTATAGCCACAGTCATCCTTCTCTTACTCACTCCCTAACACCCCCTATAACCTGTCACTCTTTCTCATAACTTTCCTCCTATGTAACCCCCTGCAAAACAGAGGCAGTAAAATGCATTGCTTGGGGCAATATGATTTTTTTTTTTTTTAAATGTTTTTGTTTTGTTCTGTTTTGTGTGTTTTTCTGTTTGGAATTTGTTTGATAATTTTAATTAGATAGTCTGTCTTTTTTGTGTCTGTGTCTCTTGACAACTTGTGTAATAATTTTAATCCCATAACTTGTAATTATTTGCACTATTTACATTGTTTGCACTGTTGTCCTAATCTTTGTTGCCATATTTATGATGTTTCGACAGTTGTGTGTACTGATCTTTTTTATGTGTTTGGAATTTCAGAACTGAACCATTTATTTTGTCCACCAGGGTAGATTGTTCTAGTTCCATGTGGTATGCCTCTTCAAGATATATAGTCTCTCTGCCCCAAATTCACAAAAGCGGTATTCCTCTCAGGTCAATTGTTAGCTACCAAGGCTCTGTGTGCTCACCTCTGAGTCACTTCCTTGTGGATAAAATTAGCCCATTAATATAAAAGTCACCATCATATGTCTGAAACTCTAAAAATCCAATCCAGCCAGATAGTGAGCCTGGATATGGTGTGTTTGTTCACAAAGGTATCCACAGAAGAAGCACAATCAATAGTCACCACAGAAGAAGCACAATCAATAGTCAGGGACAGACTGGCTTCAGACTCATCCCTAAAAGAGTGTACCAGTATATGAAAAAATAACTTGATGGAGATGCTTTCTGTACACAAACAATGCATTTCAGAATGGTATCAGGCATATATCAGCAAGATGAAGGTTTAGCAACGGGCTCACCATTACCACCAACAATGGCTAACGTATTCATGGAATACTTTCAGGTAATGGTATAAGAATCCATACCACTAAACCCAACTCTATGGCTGAGATACGTATATGACACCTTCGTATTCTAGCCACACAAAAAAGTACAGTTACTACTGAACTCTGTGAACTCAGTAAGATCATCAATACAGTTGACAATGGCAAGAGAAACAACAAACTAGCATTCCTGGATGTACTAATATCTTGAACAGAGAATGACTTCAAGACATCTGTATATGAAAGCCAACATTCACCCACTCCTGTACAGTGTAAAGAAAAGGATTGTCTACTGCCTAAAACATCAAGCAAAAGTCATAAGTGGTGACCCAGAGACATATGAACAAGAAATGGTCAGGGTAAGCAGTACCCTACAGTATAACAGCTACCCTGGATACATGACAGCAGCTCTGAGAAACTGGTATAGAAGGGTGCAAGAGGAAAACAACACTCAGAAAACAGCCTCGGTCTGCCTACCCTATGTGAAGGGATTATTGGAAAAAATACAAAATATCTAGGATCTAGATAACATCAGGACGACCTTCATAAGTGATTCAACACTTTACAGACACCTCTTTTGAGTAAGACCTCCCATAGAGGAGAACATGATTAAGAACTGTGTGTATACCATCCCATAGAGAAACAGGCTGCTCCCTTAACACAAGTCTGCAGGAACATCATAAAGCCATAACAAGAGGAAATAGAAAAATCAGGCATGGCTGACTACATATCAAGGATAAAAAGATCACTGATCCCTGTAGGATGAGATTGTAATAATAGAGAACATCACTGGAAAATATGAAAACTTAAGGAATCAGCACATATACAAGGCCATAAAAATCTCCTAAGCTGACCAAGCATAGATATGAATACAATATAGAAACCAGTAATACAGAGTGCTAGAGAAAAACAAATTTGTAACATAACAGAGCTAAATCTCTGCCAAGAACATGCTCATTGTTTCCATAAAGAATAGACTACTGCATGAGTTCAAGATATCTGTATATGAAAGCCAACATTCACCCACTCCTGTACAGTGTAAAGAAAAGGATTGTCTACTCCCTAAAACATCAAGCAAAAGTCATAAGTGGTGACCCAGAGACATATGAACAAGAAATGGTCAGGGTAAGCAGTACCCTATAGCGTAACAACTACCCTGGGCATGGCTGTATCTGACTACCGGGCACACTGGGCACGGGTCCAGGCCGATCCGTGCAATCATAGTGAAAATCCGAGCAAGGAAAAATGTCTTCGTCAGAAATCAAACTAAACAATTCACGAAGAAAGAAAGAAAGAAAACGAAGAAAACATCCGAATGAATGTGGTAAAAATTTGTTTATTTATTAATTTTGGGAGAAAAGACTGGTTATACTCAGAAAGTCTGAACCTGATTTCCTGCTTTCTGTGCCTAATTTCCATTGGAATCACCGAAAAAATCTGCAAAAATCATAGTTTCTGGAAATGGATGACACTGATGACGTCATCACATTGTCAACTAATAAATCCAGGCATTTTTCTCTGTGCCCGGTGTTTTTTTAGCATCAGCTACGGCCCTGACCCTGGGTACATGTCAATCAAAAGTTCTACTGCAACATTTTTAGGGATTTGAAAGAGGTTGTTTGTTGAAAGCGACTGAATTTTTCGTGACAATAATGCACCATCACTGAGTGTTCCTCACTCTTGAGCCTCTGGCCAAAAACATTGTATTGCTTTCGCACCAACCCTATTTACTAGATTTAGCACTGTGGACCTCTTCTCCAAGCTGAAAATGCAGCTCAAAGGTCACTAATTTAACACCACTGCTGAAATCTAGAGCAAATTGTAGAAATTCCCTCCAGGCTTACAGAAAACAACTTCCAGGCCAGATTCCAAAAGTGGCAGGAATGCTGGAACTGGTGTATTATTATGCAAGGTGACTGCTTTAAAAGAGATTAAAATTAAATAAAAACAAAAAATAAATACATTAGGTTTTTTTTTTTTTTTGACATAAATTGTCCAAAAAAGTTTTTGATACCACCTCATAATATATCTCATTATTATCAATACTGTTCAGCATCTTTAACTTTTGCTTCCAATAATACAATAACATAAAAATAGATTTTGGCAATTTTGAGGCATTATCTTAAACTGGGCCTAAATATTTTAAAATGGGCTTTAAAACAGTTGAAGCTGCACACAGTAATTTGGAAGGAAATGAAACAATATCTGATCATATTGTTCAAATCAGGTTTAAGAATCTTAGGTGTGTTGGAGGGAGTGATTTATTCTGTAAAATCAAACCTAAAATCAGTTGTTGATGATGATGTTTTAAAACAAAAAACAGGAGAATCCAAGCATCAGTACTGAAAAATATTCAGAAAAATTACAATCAAAAATTAGAAGAGGTTTCTCTTATATATTCCTTGTGGCAATTATTACAGGAGATTGAGTAAATTCCTCCTCAAAGTTATAGTATATCACTAGCAGTATATATAGTTCATCGTTGCTCGGGTGTAATGAAAGCTTTAAAACTAATCTATGGTCCTGGAGTTCAGACTCTTTGGACGTTGGCACGAAAGACTAAAAAGCAATAGTTGTTTCCAGTTAAAGCGAAACCGTAGACTGAAAGAAAAATCAATGGATGTAAGTCAAATTTTGATTTCCTGGTATCATTTATCAAATGTTTTTTTCGTTGTAAACTGAATTTTGAAGGTTAAATAAGTCCTCTGAGTAAATGGTATCATGGCTGAGACTAAGAACTACAATTATACCTACTTAAAGCCAAACCCGAAGCAAAAACTAAAATAAAAGGGCTGAAAAAAATACAGACATATAGGCAGATAAACAGACACACACACAAACATCTTTCCTTTTATATATATATATATATATATTATCAATTTTCTGCACTATTGTAAGACCTGCAACCTTGGAACTTCTGAATATCGTTTCTTATGTCTTTGTCTATGAGTGTATCAAATTTGATTAAAATCAGACCACTCCTTCTATAACCCGATTTTTTCGATTATTGATTTTCGATATTTATCGGGGGTACATCAACACAAAACCCAGCTAAGAACACTCGCAGATGCTTATAGTACAAGTGTGTAAATTTTCAAGAAAATCTGTTCAGCTGTTTTGGAATCTATAGGTAACGGAGAGAGACACACATACACACAGACAAAGTTCCATTTATAAATAAGTTTAGTTTAGATTAGATTAGATATAAGCAAAATTGTAAGCATGCGATAAAAAATTAATTTTTGAAATAATTTTTCCTATCCCTTGTCATTATTCCTCTCTCCCTGCCTCCCTAAAGAAGACTCATTTCCCAAATGTATGTCAATGTGAAGATGCAGATATTCCTTATTTGTGCTGATTTTAATTCATTTGGTAAACAAGTTCTTGCAGTTGCAGTCAGCTTTGGTGTCATTGTGCTGATTTTTCTCGTTATTATTGTAGGTATACACTTTCAAAGGTTGTCTAATAGTAAAAGGCATGTGTATGCTTCATATTGTTACAAATGTTTATGAATTATTGCCATTTCCTTTCTTTTTTAGAAAACAAATTCACGAACTGTTCTTTTATTAACTAGATGCCGCCAAATTGCATGCACATGCATGTCTTAGTAGCTAATACTTTCATACTAACCCTTTGCAAGATAAATTTTATATATATATTTTCCATTTGTAAACAAGTTATTATGCGACCTAGGTTTCTACCATGAGTGGTGTCTTCAGGCAATTTGCAATAACTGATTTTACCGTTTATTTTTCTTTTAATTTTTTAAAGAACGCTCAATTAACAGGATTTTTTTTTTAAACGCTCACGTGGCAGGGAATTAAAAAAGACACCATTACATGAGTGTTTTTAAAAAAATAAACAGTAACAGGTAAAATCAGTTATCAGTTATTTAAAATCGCCTGAAGACACCACTCATGGTAGAAACCTAGGTCGCGTAATAACTCGTTTAAAAATGGAAAATATTCAAAAGTTCTACAATACAATTGTATTGAACACTTTTTAAACAATATATATATATATATTGTTAATTACTTAATTTCTGGTCATGAAAAATTATATATATATATATATATATATATATATATATATATATATATATATTTATTTATTTATTTATTTTCATTATTATCTTAAAGATTTCTCCAAAAGTACAATTATTAAACCTTTTGAAAGTTAAAATGACATGAATCATAAGAGCCACTTAAAATTAATTTCCATGGAAAAAATATTTGAGTATTCCCAGACCCAAAATACAACACAGCATGAAATTTTTACTTTGAAGGTGCATGTAGGAATAACCCAGTTTTGCAGAATGTTTTTAGTGCCTTCAGACAACTGCAATAGATGCATGAATGTCATATTGTCGACGGCAGACAGCAAATCCTTAGTTTAAGCATCAACACACTATAGAAGACTTTTCAGCCTTTTAGGGGAAGTAAGACAAGGGGAAGCAACTCACAGCATCCCTGATGGACTTCAGCAAACGAATGGTAGAGCAGGGATTGAGTGGAATAACAAGAGAAGGGATATTAAGAGCAACAAGGGATAAGGAGATGGGAATGGCCATGATTGAGTAAGCCATGAAGAGACAAGGCACAAAGAAGAAGAAGAAGAGACTTAAAATTAAACAAGTCCAGTTCCAGGGGACAGTATCCTCCCTTTGGTGAAGGGCTAGGATTACTTTCACCAAAAGTGACTAGACTCCAACTTTAAATTCAAATTTGTGCCACATTTTATTTAAGAAAAATATCCATAGTAGATTGCTATATATTTGGGTCTGGAAACACTGAAAAAGTTTTCCTCATGATTATTACTTATTGCCATTTGGATGGCAGGACTGATGCTACAAAGCTTTTTGTAAAAGCCACAAATCCTTTCATAAAAACAAAGTCACATAATGCAAACTGGAAAAGTTGCAGATTTTTTAAAAAAAACATTTTTTTTTATGTAATTATCAATGTGTAAACTTCTTAACCACTCACTAACTTGTAAAATCCCCTGATCCAATCCCTTCCCCAAAAGAAAGAATGCTCAGGCACCTTCTGTACACAAAAAGATAACTTGTATCTTCTTTTTTTTTTTTGCAGAATTTTTCCGCCTAATGTAGCGAATGTTCAACTCCACTTCCTCACCGCTAATAGAACAACGGCTGCTCCTCATCACCTTTATTTATTTATTTATTTTATTTATTTATTTTTTTTTTTTCCAAATTACTTTTGTTCCTCACACAATCAAATGTGTTTATTTGTTCACTACTTTATATGCAGTCTTGGTTGAAAATCTGTACCATCCTTTGAAGCTTTGTAACTGCAAATCAAAATACTTGTTTTTTTTTTTATATATATATTTGCCAGTTTAAGTATTGAGAGATATTAACAGGTCAACTCATTGCCTCAATGTCAGTGTTCAATAATACCTCTTTAATATGACTATAATTATCACCAAGCAAAGATACATCCTTTGCCAAATTATATAAATTTAAAAATAGGATTGCAACTTATTAATTTTTTTTATCATTAAATTATTTACATATTTTTTTTTAGCAGGGCATATGTTGCATTAAACTTCAGTTAAAAAACAACATTAAAAAAGAAAATCAAATTTTGGTTATACTAATTGCTAGTTTTATTTAACTTTTTTTATACAATTTGTCCCAAGAAATGCAATGATGAAGGAGTTACTGGAAGTGAAAGAGCAGAAAAAGACTTTAAAAGAAACCATAAAATTCAATCCTAAGCAGGAAACAGGGGATAAACCTCTACTCCTGTTCAAAAGACAAGGAAAGAGTGTTAACCAGACAATAGAAAAACCTTTCTACTCTTATTGACTATTGATATGATTCAATTAGCTTTCTGTTTCCTAGGTCCTCACTTCAAATTTATCAAAATGTTGAAGAAATATCTACTTTACAAAGATAACAAAATAAAAATAAATTATAATGGAGAGCTGATATACATAAAGACAATTTGCCAAACACTAAAAATTTAAAATCATCAAAAATTATACTCATTGTTTGGTGACATCTTTAAATTTTAACTTTAGAAGCTTAGTTAAAATTTAAAGATGTCACCAATAAAACAAAAAACTGGGTAGAATTTTTAATGACTAAATTTTTAGTGTTTAGCAAATTTTCCCATGAAAACCTCCATCTTAATATTTGCATTGATCCAATTACTTGTGGCAGCATTGGGGTGGTCTAAACAAAAGTTTGTTCCAAATTTACTAGTCTATGGAAAGTAATTTTGTGTTTGTTAATACAAACTCAAAATTACTTAACATAGAAAAATAAATTTGGAACAAACTTTAGCTTACCTCTTCTAGCCTCCTGCTACTCCATTCTGCTACAAGTAATTGGATCTTATTTATTTGGGTACTCTCTCTCTCTCTTTATATATATATATATATATATAGCAAACTCTTACCAGGCATACACCACACATTAATTTTTGTATCTTGTTAAGATTAGTTTACTACATACATACATACATACATACATACATACATACATACATACATATATTATATTTTAGAACATGTCCAAACTACAATCTACTACAAAAGTGTACATTTTGTTTCAACATTAAAAGAACAAAGTCTTATCAGGTAGTAAACGACCTGATGAGACATTGTTCTTTTAATGTTGAAACAAAATGTACAATTTTGTAGTAGATTGTAGTTTGGACATGTTCTAAAATATAATTTATAATAAATATTCATAGCTCTTTCTATATTGTGCACTGTTTTAAATTAATGTTTTGAACATTGTAAATGTTTTCTTCGTTCCTTATTCATTTGGATATATATATATATATATATATATATATATATATATATATATATATATATATATATATGGGAGAGGATCTTCATAATGAGATGAAAGTTAATGGGTTTGTCCAACAGACTATTACTCCTATGTAGTGTTTACTTCTGTTTCACACTTGTGAGAAAACTAAAGTCATACCTGCTCTGTGACATTTTAATTCAGATTATCACTAAATCTTAATTCAGATTATCACTAAATCTTATCAGAAATCTCTAAAATGATCAAAATGTCTTGTGGATTAAAGTTTTGAGGATATGTAGAAGATGAAAGAGGCGATGACAAGGACCCTGGAAACTTTCACTTTGGAGGGCTATGAGAGGTAGGGACCTTTAAGAAGTGGCTGATGCTACAACAAGAGCATTGAAATCTGAGGGTTCTACATTCAAGAGGATTAGAATTTTGTATTGTTAAGTAAATATGTCTTGCTGAAAAATTTTCTAAACTTCTGGAGTGTACCTTGTAAAGTAAGATTCTAAGTACTATGTCCCTTTGGCATGTGAGCAGTTATGGTTCTCCATAACTTCCTGATTTTGTGGCTCTCAGAGATGCTTATCAAGTAGCTTTCTTGTTAGTATGTTCGATGTCTTCTGATTTCTCCAAGTTGTAATAATGAAGAGTGCGTCTTCCAAAACTATGATAAAGTTTATCAACAAAAAAGCGGAATAAACCTAGTAATAATGAATAATGAATTGTTCTCAAGAGATTATTCTTCTTACAATATGTTGTGCCTTCTCGGACTAATGTTCTCAGTTGACACGAAATAAAAATACTATAAAATTCATTACTATGTCAGCTGCTAAGAGAGTCAGTTCACTGTGTCACAATTTTTCTCTCCAGAATCTATCAATAAGTCTACCATTCTCTCATGCTCAGATTATTGCTGTCACATATGGTCCAGTGCTCCTGCTATTTACCTTGAGCTCTTTGATAAGATCCAAAGAAGAATCAGCAATATTATTGGTCCTGATCTGGCAGCTCAACTTCAGTCACTTTCCCACTGCTGTAAAGTTTTCTCTTTGTGCCTTTTCTATAAATACTTTTAAGGTAATTGTTCGGATTGTTCGGATCCTTTTAAGGTAATTGTTCACTGCGGTACCTAATTTTAAAAAAAAATTAAGTGCAGTACTAGACTGGCGTCATGATCTCATCAATTTAGAGTTCAGCTGGCTAGATGTAGTCATATGTTCTATGCTAAGAGTTTCTTTTCTAGTACTTCTCACTTTTGGAACTCTCTTCCAGCTCCATGCTTTCCAGCTAACTTTAATCTGCAAAAAATTGAATGCAATGTCAATTGCTATCTACTGTCCTCTGATTACTCTTTCCTCTTCCTGTTCAGTATTAACCTTTCTGTTTTTAATTCTTTTGCAGCGTAACCTATTGTGTCCTAGTGGCTTTATTGCCTTGCATTGGGTGATACCAATTTTTAAAAAATGATAAAAACAAGGCAACAATAATTGCAATAACTGTAACATTGAATGAATCTTTAATAATGGAGAGTATTGACCCAGATATTAGTTTTCAAACTACCTCTATTTAGAAGAATTTTGCTGTAGTCTTTTTGCCACTGTTTGGTTTTCTGCTGAAGTGAGAAAAAAAAAAACACTTATTTCTTCAGTGTTGGTTTGAGATCAAAATCAGACGATGGCTGAAGATTTTTTACCTGGACTGTATATCCATCTTTTTCTACATGTTTTTAATTTTTTGAAAATATATTTATCACTGTGCATGTAACTATCTGTCTACACAGCCGTTTACACCCACGTCATTTGTAACATTTATTGAAAAGAGCCATGAGTCAAGTCACCGAACCAGATTTTTTTTTTTTTTTTACAAATAAATAAATAAAAAAATGAGTATATATAATTCAAGTTTTTGGAGACAAATAAAATTTGATTAAAATAATCATGAAAATTATACTACTCTGAGTTTTTATTTCTGTACCTAACCCAACTGTAACATGTTAGGGTTTTCAGTTGAGTATGTTTTCTATCTCACCAGAAATTACAATATAGTGATTCACTATGTGTAGCTTAGATGTGACACAAAGCCAAAAATATGGAACATCGAATAAGGATCAAACTCGCTTCTTAGAAATTGAAAACTAAAAAACGAAAAAAAAAAAGATGAAAAGTTAGGAACTTAAAGGGAGATAACTTTAATAACTTAATTAAGAGCCATAAGAGATACACGCTTTGGGCGATCGTGTCTTAAAGTGATAACTGACTGAAGATTATCCTGCAGTAGGTTGCCATTGCTTTCTGTGGTAGACTGGTTGCCAGCCAAGGCTATAGAACTCAATCTGTCCTATTATTTACCCCATAACTAAGAGACGAATTAATACCTTTCCCAAAGGGTATTTTGTGCGTAGGTGAATGCAAAGAATTCAAATGAAATTCGAACTCGGCAGCCTGATTTGTCGTTCCGAGTCGATATCCACTGCATCACATCGCACATCTGAATATCTTTTTTTAAAATTCGTATTATTTACTTAAACATTTTGTATATAATATTTTTTTTCCTCTATAAATTCATCACTGAAGTCTTCGTCAATGTTGTGTAGTATTTCGGTTTTAAGAGTGTTCAAAAAAACTAACGCATAAATAAGTTAAATATTATAAAAGATCTTTGTATGAATTTCATTTTACTTTTTTTTTTATTTATATTTCGTTTTCGTTAACCGAGTAAAAGACAATCAGCTTTAACTGATTTCAACATTAAATAATCCTAAACAAACTGATTTGTCAATCATTCATTATCATAAATAAGCAGCAACCAAATTTAAATGTAATTTTTAAACTACATTTTTTAAAGCATTCAGATGTAAATTACCTCCCTTGAATTTTCTATGTTTTGATTTTTTTATGATGTAAACAGCTTGATTCGATTTCCAGATTTCAAATAAATGACTCACTGTTATGTGATAGGAAATGGTAATCCTTCACTTAAGTAGAGTAAAGTCAGTAAGACAAAAGTATATACAATTATTGCCATTAAACATGGTAATGCAGCAAATATGCACGGCCATTTTTTTTTTGTATGACAGGATCCACAAAAATAAAATGCTGCTAATAAATGTCAAGAAAGTATCCGGTGGTTGATTTCCTCAATTCCAAGAGAAACAGCTCAGCCATCTGAAACAATATGGCTAAATAGTGGATGTGCGGTGTGGTGAATATCAACTCAAAACAAGAAATAGGAGAGCCAAATTGGAATTCCAGTTAAATTCATTGCATTCACTTACATGCAAATACCCTTGAGAAAAGTATTAATCTGTCTCTTCTCCCGCCAGCTATGGGTTAAATAACATGACAGATTGGGTTCTTCAGCCTTGTTTGGCAACCAGTCTACTGCAGAAAGTAATAGCAACATACTGCGGGAAAATCTGCCCAGTCAGTCATGTCTCTTTCAAGACATGATCGCCCAAAGTGTGTACCATGTATGGCACTTAACTGACTGACTTATACTTTTAGTGTCTCTGCTCACCCATCTGGCATCTCAACTAAGAAACATTTTCCCAAACCCTGCTTGATTTCACTGAATACCCAATGGCCCCACTAACTTTAATGACGAATAAACATTTAAAGATATAAAATGACAGTTTATTTTACACAGTTTAAGTGAAGCAGATCTTTGACAAATTGTTTTATGACTCTTATGTGAAGACTTTCGAAAAGAAAGAGTTGATGTTTTTGCTGAATGTCTTTTCTTAAAATTCGTATTATTTACTTAAACATTTTTTTTGTATATAATATTTTTTTTTCCTCTCTATAAATTCATCACTGAAGTCTTCGTCAATGTTGTTTAATATTTTGGTTTTATTCTAAAAGTGTTCAAAAAGTAAAAACTAATGCATAAATAAGTTAGATATTATAAAAGATCTTTGTATGAATTTCATTTTACTCTTTTATTTATATTTAGTTTTCGTTAACCGAGTAAAAGACAATCAGCTTTAACTGATTTTGACATTAAATAATCCTCCTAAACAAACTGATTTGTCAATCAAGACAAGTTATCCCAAGTAATTACTTAACCCAAACTGTGCAAGTGAATTTGTGAATAAACAATCAAACATATTGCAAACAGTTTGAGTCTTTGGTTGTATAGTTGCACACCAACTACAGGAGAACATTTGGTAACTTAAAGGAGTTCCAGATTTAAGATTTTCTTTTTCGCAGATTGAACCTGTGGAAAGCCCTCAGGCTTGCACCTTAAAAATGTTAATTGTGATATGATCTGTACTGTACTTTTTTTTTTTTTAATAAGGTGGATTTGCTATAGGTTTTCTTTTAGAGTCTTCTTATCCTAAGCAGATAACCAAGTGAGCTTAACTCCCTAAGGTTGAAAGTGTCCAAATATGCCTACAATCTGAGAGTGTCTGAATACAATTGAGTAGCATTATATTTCAAAATTAACACACTTGTCACATGATCAACTACAGGCACTGTATACTGAATGACAAATTAATGTGACAGAAGTTTTGTCTTGCCAGACACTGCAAGTGAATCCCTGAATAAACAACCAAATATATTGGAAAAATATTTGCATTTTTTATTTCTTGCTATGGTATTAATTTCATCTTTCATTTTCTTGTGAACTTACACTGGGCCTTTCTGTTTTTGTATAGAACTGGCCTCGAAACTTTTCTTGAGTGAGGTTAGTTGAGGTGTGCAGTGAATTATTGCAGGAATGTCCTTCACTTTGGTACAAGCTATGTGATCTTTTGTTTTGCTTACTCAAATATCTGATTTCAAAAACCAAGTCAGATGATTGACTTGTCCTTAAGAATGCTGGTGTTAATGTTTATGAGGTGTGAAGGAGATAAGTAAGTGTTACTTTTCAGTTTTTTTTTTTAATCATTTCACCCCAAGGAAGGCATTCCACTGTCACTATTGTGCAGAGGGTTACATAGGGGGGAAAGTGATAAAGGATGATTAGATATAGGAAATATCAGACGGGTATGGATACCGAGAATGAGGGTTGGGTAGATATGTAATATAACAATCTGGCCCCACCCGAGGAAGTGATGCAAGCGATGGTGTTTCCCGTCGGTGGAGGGGTCGGCGAGCGGCAGGGCGGGTGTTTGTGAAATACATCCTGCCGAGGCCGGAGCGGATGTCGTTTGACCTTATTTCCGACAGCAGCGGAAATGACTACGGAGGCAAACAGAACAGGTGTCTCTGGGAATTACGTGGGCGTTGCGTGGGCGAGGCAGGACCGGAAGGAAAGTCCCGGTTCTAGAAGACTATATAAAGACCTCGACACACGGATTCGCCAGCAGAGAACGGCCAGTGGAAGCAGAGGGACACCACAGGCAAAAACTACACTCCCGTCGACCCATTCTATGTGCGCTCTCACCCTCCCCTTCTCTGTTCCACACGGGTTCGTCGTCAAGAATAAAAATATAACCTTATATTTTTATATATGCGTGTTCTCGTTATTTTGTCGTCGTACGGCGATATATAACATACGCAAATTGGTGCCCAGTGACTTGCTGTTTTAAGACAACAACAACAACAAAACAGATAGATACGAGCTTGGTTACCACGGCGACAATTGAAATTCAACGGAATTAAAACTACCAGATAGAAGACGAAAATAGAAAGCAACCGGACGACATCAACGAAAGGTAGGTGACTTTTGATTCGATCTTGTGTGTGTTCTGCTCTTGTTCATAAGTCTAATTAAAAAAAAAAAAAAAAAAAATGGAACAGCATACTTTTGCCGATTTTGTTCAAGGTCTGACCCTAGAATTGAGAAATGTGGCTTGTTCGGTGTCGAACACTTTAAGGGGAGAATCTTTTTTAAAAAATATACAGCCATTAGCGTGCAAAGAAGATGGTGGTTATAGTGCTTGGTTGGAGGATATGGAGAGGTATTTTAAAGTTGTGCGCGTGGCAGAAGAAGACAAGTGTCAGGCAGCTCTTCTCACAACAAGGGGAGCTGTTGGACACTATGTATATAGACTAATCTCTAATAACCCACAACTCGCATGGAAGGAGTTCAAAACTTCTTTAAAGGAATATTACGGATTGGTTTTAGACCCCGACGCACGGTTAGTTGAATTAGTGAACATTAAGCAGGGTAGAACGGACGGGGTGCAGGACTACATGCAGAGAGTAGTACGCCTAGCGGAGGGCGCATATGTTGGGGTTGACGGGAGGAATGAAGTTGTGACAAAACAAGTTCTAGGATTTTTCATAAAAGGTCTAAGGGATCGGGAAATAAAGATGGCAGTTATGAAGGATGAGCCACAAACACTAGAGGCTGCCTATCAGAAAGCGTTATCTGAGTTGAGATGGAAAATTCGACTCGATGCAAACTCTGAATACGAAGAGGAGCCTATGGAAATTTGCCACTCTCGGAGACGGGTACCGATAGAAGCCGTAAGCCCCGCTGAATCTAATACTAATAATAATAGGAATAAGAACAATAAAAAAGTTGGTAATAGGGGAACTAAATACAAGACTCGTGAGCGGGAGAGGAACGGGAGCGTTGTTAGGTGTTGGAATTGTGGGAAAGAAGGCCACATAGCGAAATTTTGTAGACGCGCCCCGGGAAACGGCAGAGGTCCGTTCGTGCGACGCCCAACGAACGGAACAAGACGGTACCAACGCACATAGTTGGTAATATGGGCGCGCCAAATTCCATCTTTATTAGAATAGAACGTAGACCTTATAGGGCATTGGTAGATACGGGAGCAGAGGTATCGGTTATAAGCTGTAGGGTATTTAAAAAATTGCGACTGGGACTTGAACTGCAAAAGAGGGACATTAAACTTCGAACTGCGAATGGATCCCCATTATACGTTGAAGGCCTTTGTCGTCTACAGGTCCAGATAGGAAGTAAGTCCATACCCCATGATTTTTTAGTCGTGAAAAATCTCAATAGAAACGTTATACTTGGCCGAGATTGGCTGATGCAGAACGGGGTGAGAATGTATTTCGATTTGGGGGCATTGAAGATTGGTGAAGAATACGTGGCATTAGAGGAGGATGTTCATATTTCCTCTATTGTTAGGTTAGCTCAAAAAGTAACATTAAGACCTCAACACCTGCATGCTTGTCTGGGATTAACCAGGCTGAGAAATGGACGTGGCAAAGAATATGAAATCGAACAGCTGAGTAGTGGATATGTTAGCAACTTATGTGGTATATCAGTAGCCAACGCAGTTGTAAAAATGCCAAAGTCTCGTAAGTTTCAGTTGCTGATAATGAATAACACTAACCAGACAATCACTTTGAGACGGGGGTGTCCGCTGGCTAAATTGGAAAGGGCAGGTAATATTACTGAAATTACTATGCCCGATAAACAAAATAATAAAAGTCCTGATGTAGATTTGGAACAGGTACATGTACCGGAGGAATTCAAGCCTGAAATTAACAAATTGCTAAAAAGAAATAGGGACATGTTCGTTAGTGACGACAAAAACCTGGGCAGAACCGATACTGTGGAGATGCGTATCGATACTGGAACGCATGAGCCTATAAGAAAACGCCCATATCGCACACCCCTCAAACAAAGAAAGACAATGGATTCAGCAATCGACGAAATGATGCAGGCAGGTGTAATTGAGAGATCCAATAGCCCGTGGGGTTTTCGAGTAGTTTTAGTAGAGAAGAAAGACGGTGGTAAGAGATTTTGTGTAGACTTTAGAGCACTTAATAAGATTACAAAGAAATATGCTCGACCTCTTCCTATCATCGATGATATACTGGCATCACTTGGTTCGGCAAGGTACTTTTCGAAGCTTGATTTAAAATCAGGGTACTGGCAAGTTAAGCTTCATGATGATGACAAAGAAAAAAGTGCATTCACCTGCCACAAGGGTCTGTTTCATTTTAATGTTATGCCATTTGGACTTGCAAACGCACCCGGCATCTTCCAGGAATTAATGTCAGTTGTTTTACAGGGACAGGAAGATTTTGCTCTGGCATATTTAGATGATATTCTGATATTTTCAAATACGGTGGAAGATCATTTAAGACATATAGACACAGTCTTGAGTAGTCTACGTAAGCACAACCTTAAACTGAAGCCAGCTAAGTGTGAGTTCTTTAAGAAAGAGACCCAATACCTGGGGTTCAAGATAAGTGAAGAGGGAATACAACCAGACCTCAATAAAGTCAAGGCTATAAAGTCAGTTTCTACTCCAACCACTGTTAGGCAAGTAAGAGCTTTTATTGGGATGACCTCATACTATCGCCGCTTTATTAGAAATTTCTCTGATATAGCCGAACCGCTGGTCAATTTGACAAGGAAATATGCACGATTCCAATGGGACGATGCTTGCCAAACCGCTTTCGATACACTAAAAACGAAGCTCGCGGAGATGGTAACACTAGCCTATCCCAACCCAAATAAGGCGTATAGGTTATATACTGACGCATCCGATCAATCGATTGGTGCATGCCTATCCCAGGTGGTGTACGATAAGGAAAATAGGAAGGATGTAGAAAAACCAATTTATTTATTGTACCATAAATTAAGTGACACACAAACGAGGTGGTCAACTATAGAGAAAGAGGCTTATGCCATACACTATGCTCTTCAAAAACTGAATCACTACCTGCATGGCGCAACATTCACAATATACACTGATCATAGGCCCCTGGAGCACTTACTTAACTCGCCCATACAAAATAAGAAGATACAGACTTGGGCTCTGAGCATGTCTGGCTACAATTGCAGCATACAGTATCTTAAGGGTAAGGATAATGTTTGCGCGGATCTCTTATCACGCGCTGTTGATGTGAACGAAGACCATATTGCTTCTCCAGTAGATATAGATGATAGAAATTACTTGGTTAGTGTTATAAACTCCAACCTAATGGAGCCGGAAGAATTAGCAGCCCATAAAAATGTCGGAAATTCATCAGAGGCACCCGAACGGCCCACATTGAAAGGAATAGACATAATCAGGGAGCAAGAATCAGACAAAAACATCTTAGACCTGAAGATTAGATTACGAAATGGTAGGGCTACCAAAGCAGAACAGAAGAGATATATAGTAATGGATGAGGTGGTGTACTATTTGTCTCAACCTGATGATGAGCCCCTCATCAGGCTGTATGTACCATCTCACCTTAGAAAAATGGTGCTAGTTCAATACCATGATGACAGTGGCCATATGGGGGTGGATAAGACATTCCACTCAATAAAACAAAAGTATTTCTGGCCTTGTTTACTTAGAGAAATAAATGATTTCGTAGGTAAATGCATCCCGTGTCAGACAAGAAACCTAAAGAGGCAGCAACCCCACATACAGGAATGTGACTTCCCTCCTTTTCCTTTCGCAAAGGTTGCTTTAGATGTCTCAGGACCCTACCCAAAGACCCATTCAGGTAACCAATACATAGTTACATTCATAGATATGTACAGTGGTTGGCCGGAGGCATTTGCGGTTCCTAACAAGAAGACAGAAACAGTGGTGCATCTCTTAGTTGACGAAATCTTCCCCAGATTTGGGACACCACTTCAGCTTTTAACTGATAATGGGCCAGAAAATGTCAACAGGGTAATGAAAAAGACATTAGAAGACCTAAATATACACCATGTGACAACTTCTTTTTATCACCCCCAGAGCAACGGTAAGGTTGAGAGGTTTCACAGAACAATGCATGATGTTCTAGCAAAAAAAATCGGCAACAACGAACAGTCGTGGGATATTTACATTAACCAAATGTTGGCGGCTATCCGGTTTCATGTGAGCGAAACCACTAAGTTTTCACCATATTACTTGCTCTACAACAGGGATGTTATTTTGCCCTTGGACAATATACTGAGGCCTCGTCGCATATATTATGGCGATGAGCATCACCAAATTGCACTACAGGAAATGCATCGTAGCTTCACTTTAGTTAGGAATAATATAAGAAAAGCGAGGAGAGCCGCGATAGATAAGTCGCGTGGTAAGACGAAAAATACAACTTTTGAGGTTGGTGATTTGGTGTACTATAAGAATCACCAAAAGAAAGGGAAGTTAGATGTGCGCTGGCGGCCATATTATGTGATCATTGAAAAGACTGGCCCGGTCTCTTATAGAATTAGAGATCAGTTAACCGGCTCAGTCATTAAGACGCATGCTGAGCATCTTCGGGCAGCGTCCATTGATGAATGGAAAATCCCTACTTCCGATAGGCCGTTACGAAAGATTGTATTGGCTGCTCCAGTAGAATCCAGTGATTCGGATGACGAATCCGGAGCGGAACAGACCGACTTTCCAGTGCACAAAAATCGACACCAACGTGTGGAATCAGACGATGAGTCTGATGTTCCATTAATGGAGCGTCGCATCATGACGCGACGTAAAATGGCGAATAAAAACGTGTCAACTATTGATAATGATGATAGAATCGGTGGTATAAATAATGTTTCATCCACGTTCGAGGATGATTGCTCAAAGTGTGAAACGACTGGATCTACTCATGTAGATCAGGGTTTTTCTAGGGAATCACCTAGCAGCGAAGATGTCCAAATGAGGCAAACGTCTGTTGGGGCAAAAAGCACGGATAGACCTGCAGATTCCACAGTTGATCGGAACAAAAAGAAAGAACAACTGAAAAGTCTTGTAGACTTATTGGCTGATATGCTATAGGATTGGGAAAGAAAGCAGTGGGAGGATTAACGATAGTTTAAGTGAAATAGTTAGGTCACCTTCCTTATAGCAAAACATGCGGAAGATACAAACTAAGGAATTAAGAGTCACGGGTCCATTTTTTTTTTTTAGACTAAATTAAGATAGATGAAACCTCTAATCCTCCACAAGTAAATTGCATGCGGATTAACGTTGGAATCAGGGTAATTTTCTTCGTTTTCTATTGAACATTTCTCGGTCAGACTATGAATGATATGTACTGCAGATAATGGCAGTTTTTCTGTGTTCAAACATAGTATGTTTGAAATTAAATTAAATTAAATGAAGTTACATGTGTAACAATAAACTCGAGCGGAAACACGCATGGGGTTGGTCAAAGGTCATTTACTCGATGTCAGTTTAGAAACTGGGGCGCGGTTACCGCCTATGATCATATGGTCGTGCATCGAGGCGTCTACGCGTATGGACAGAGTCGAGAAAGGAAACGAACATTGAAAGTTACAGAAACTTAAAAAAAAAAAAAAAAAAAAAAAGAACATTATGAAAATTCCACAATGGACACGAACATTGTTGGGTTGCCGATGTAGGCTCCCCTAATATATATATATTTTTTTTGTTGTTTTGTTTGTTTCGGCGTGCACATGTTTTGTACAATTGTCGGGCTTGTGTGGCATGGGGTGTGTGTGAGGGTGTTGCGCTTAAAATGTTCTTAGGTGAACATTTTGGAAAATGGGAGGGCGAGGAGTGTAATATAACAATCTGGCCCCACCCGAGGAAGTGATGCAAGCGATGGTGTTTCCCGTCGGTGGAGGGGTCGGCGAGCGGCAGGGCGGGTGTTTGTGAAATACATCCTGTCGAGGCCGGAGCGGATGTCGTTTGACCTTATTTCCGACAGCGGTGGAAATGACTACGGAGGCAAACAGAACAGGTGTCTCTGGGAATTACGTGGGCGTTGCGTGGGCGAGGCAGGACCGGAAGGAAAGTCCCGGTTCTAGAAGACTATATAAAGACCTCGACACACGGATTCGCCAGCAGAGAACGGCCAGTGGAAGCAGAGAAACACCACAGGCAAGACTACACTCCCGTCAACCCATTCTATGTGCGCTCTCACTCTCCTGTTCTCTATTCCACACGGTTCGTCGTCATTAATAAAAATATAACCTTATATTTTTATATATGCGTGTTTGTTGTTTTGTCGTCGTACGGCGATATATAACAGATAGTGAGAGTGTTTGAGAGAATAGATGCAAGTTAGTGTGATAGGAGGTGTCTATTGACCTTACATTTAACCTTCTAGGGCCATTCGTATCATATTTGATACAGTATTTCCCTATAAGGAAACATTTGGTATTCATTGACTGAGCAGTCAATACTGCTTTCATTTAAAATTTTTAAAATATTTCTCTTAAAAAATTTTTCAGGAAAATATTTCTTTCAAGGCTTGTTTTCATACTGTATCAAATATGATACGAATGGCCCTAGAGAGTTAAATTCCTGTAGATTGTAGCTGTTGGGGAAGCAGGCATGTGGAAAGGAATTCCACAGGCAGGAAGTACGAGAAAAGAAGCTGTTGGAGTAGAAATTACAGTTACATCTTATCTGTTTCACTATCAAAGGGTGGGACCTAGTTGCTAATCTAGTATCTCGTGTAAATTCATACCTAGGCGGCACCAATGATCTAAGTTCATCGGAGCAGAAGCTGTGAAAGTATTTATAGAAGAGGCACAGGGAAGCTACGTCACGCCAGTGAAAGAGTGGTTGCAGCTGGTCTGCCAAGTCAGTATTGATCACGTTACAGATTCTCCGTTGTATTTTGTCAAGAAGCCTGAGAAGAGTAGCAGGGGCACCCAACCAGATGTGGCAGCAGTATTCAATACATGGGCAGATGGTAGATTTATATATGTGCAGGATAGATTCAGACGGGAAAAACTTTCGGGCTCTGCACAGAGAACCGACTTTCATAGCAGCAGATTTAGCAATGGATTCGATATAGTCATTCTATTTGAGGTCTGCCAAGAGTGTAAGGCCAAGGAGGCGTAGTGTTTTACTCTCTGTGAGACAAGCCTGTTTCATGCTAATGGGAGGTAGGTGCGATTGTCTATGATGGGCAATTGATAGCAGCTTCGTTTTGGAAGCATTGAAATTTACGAGCCATTTCCTACCCCAGTCTACTACGGATTGGAGGTCCTTTTCAAGCTTGGCAGCGAGGTTCGCTTAGTCGGCTACACCAGGTTTTTGATCGAGGTGAGAGTAAATTGTGGTGTCATTGGTGTACATACCTACTTGGGATGTAATGGTTTAGGGGAGATCATTAATGTAGATCAGAAAGAGTGTGAGACCTAGGATAGAGCCTTGAGGGACGTCCGCGTTCATATGGTAGTTTTGGGAGGCATGTCCATTTAATACTACCTTCAATGTGTGGTTAGAGAGGAATGACTGGATTAGGTCAAACAAATGTCCAGTTATACCATAGCTCCGCAATTTGCAAAAAAGGCCAGCATGCCAGACTCTGTCGAACGCTTTGGAAATATTCAAGGCAACGGTTCAGGCTTCGCCTGGTATATGTACTCAGTAATGGTCGTTAGCATATCAGCAGTAGACCTGGTGAAGCGGAAACCATACTGTTTGTCCGAGAGAAGCCTGTGAGCTGTGAGATGCTGAATCACCTTGGCATTTGGATTTAAGAAATATTCTTTTTTGTTATCGTTTATTAAACTTTGTCTCCTGCAACACAAGGGCAGGTAGATTTTTGAACCGTGATGTTGCACTCAATTTGAAAGATAGGGTTTGACATGATAAATAATAACAAAATATTTTTTCAAAATCATTACTGTTTTTTGAGGAAACCAGTTTAAAGATTAAGTTTAGGTTCAAAATCATAGCATTGGAATTTTGTTGTTATGATCAGTAAAAGCCTTAAAATTTATACTTTTCTGAAACTTTACAAATTGTATATGGATAATATGTATGGTACAAGCACATTATTACTAAATCATTGTGCCATCAAAAAGAACTTAGTTTGCTTCAAAGGGCAATTATACTGAATAATTTAGCTATATTGTGATGTAATATATTATACAATGCAGTAGTTTTAGTGTGAATTTCAGTAAACAATGCAAATTTAAAATATTTTTTCTTATAATTTGTGTCTATCATTATTATGGTGTTACATACACGTTTATCTATTTGTTTTTATTAATTATGATGAAACAAATGATTTAACAAATGATTCATTCAGAAGATTTTTTGTAATCTTTTACAATTTTTATTTATCAAATAAAATAAAAAATATTGCATATTTTGCTGTGGTGATTCATAATTAGAATTCTGGTTTGAATATATTTTCCATTCAATGTATCTAATATAAAAAATATGAACTTTATTTGGATTTTTTTTAATTAGTAAAATTTTGAAGTCAATTTGTAAGTAAAAACCTGTGGAAATTAGGTATTTCTGTATATTTTTAAAATGATTTTTAAAGCTAAATGCTAAAAAATCTACTGAATCTAATATTGAATCTAATTTCTGGAGGCAGTACTTATCACATGAAATCCCAGCTTTCACAATGTAGATTTTCTAAAACATGAAAAATCAATCTGCCCTACTACTATGCATCCACTACCCATATCAGCCTTCATATTAATCAATAAATATACCTTAACAAGTTGGATTCCTTCAATACAAAAAAGTAATATCTGTAAGTAGTAAAATGAATATTAGAATTTGCATTAACTCTATGAAGAAAGTTTAATTTATATCACAAAATTGACAGTCGCTATTTTATTTTTCGTATCCAAGAATTTTAATTTCTACTTTTATGATGCTTGTGTTGATAATTAAAATTTGCTGCCAACCTGCAGGTTCAGGAGTATAAGCCTAAAGTTTCACTCAAACCTTCTCTCATCATTCATTCACTACCACTGTTTGGCTTTGCAAGAGTTGGTTGTAGGTGAAATAAAATCAGAGTAGAAGTGTCAATGACATGAATTTGTTTAATGTGGAAGAAGTGATCCACAGACTTGATTTCATAACCTTCCTCTGTGGCACATATGGAATGAAATTTACAGAATCCAACAAAAAAAATATTTTCATCAAGTATTTAGAATAAAGTTTTCTTACATAATTGATGTTGGAATAACTTCACCCCATTTATCCTTATTGCTTAAAAACACAAATTTTATTATCTAATCAACAGTGACTTGTTTGCAGATTTTAAATCTGGCAGATTTTGGGCAGCAACAGATTTAAACCTATATTTTGCAAATACATTTTGAGGGGGAGTGGGGGATAATCCAAGTTAGTAAATTTATAATTTACTTAGTTTTTCATACAATTTTAATAATCTTTTTTATTATAAATAATTTTATATTAATTTTTACACTATTCCAATATTTTCTTTTTTATTATATAAATAATCTTTATAAACTCACACTATATAAAGAGGCAGTCCGGAAATTACGATATACTTCTAACTTTACTCTTCTTGTGGAATAAAATGGTGTTATCTGGAGTATGAATACTCTGTCACTATGTTCCAGTTTAATAAATGATTTTCAGCTGCAAACTGGACATTAATGTTTTTATTGGTTGGCTATACAAATCACTTAATATTTATAGTTAAAAAAGATTACTTTGTTTTACGTCATTAAAATTTGCTTTGCACCTCTTAAAAAATAAAATTATTTGAATTTTCGCCATCAATTCAATATAAAATATAAATTTAAATTATTGTGTAAAAATTACTAAGTTTTATTTTTACTTTAACAAGTTTGTGGTCAAAGGGAGATAACCAACAAGAGGAGATAACTTTGTTAAATTTGTTACTTGGTGTTCCTACTTAGCGAAATCAGATAAGTATTGTGAAGATCACTTATTGATTTTATTGATTATCGAAGGTTGATCAAACTTATAAATCAGAAACGTTATAACTGATTAATAAACCTGTACTATTAGTGCAACTATAATAAAAACTAGAATAAAAGCGTACATAAAATTATATTTTCCTACATTTTTAATTTAATTTTAACGCGGTTATCAATTTTTTACCTAACTTCATATTACAAATTTCCCAATTTTAAATATTGAATAAAAGAATTTTCTTTGTTATCTTTATTACATGTTTATAATATCATAGTACAATATTAATAATAGTTAAAAAAAAAAAGTAGAAACATGATTAAAAAAATATCCTTTTTATATTGTGTAGAACAACAATTGGCATGTTGTGCAGTCACGTGACCAGATTCTCTGGCTTAGGGCCATTGTTTTGTTCTTGTTTCATAAATTGTTAAAGAATTATAAAGTTCATTTCCGTCAGACCCGTTTCTCCATTTTCAATGGAGAAACGGGTCTGACGGAAATCAGGTTGAGGTAGAACCAATAACTGATGCCTATGGCATCCAAAACCGAGAAATGTCGAGAGAATTCAATAATTTTTATTATCATCGCCCCGACTTCCGCGCACGTGCATTAAATCATTTTGAGTAACAAAATCGTCTTGTGCTACAATGCACCCTCATGCAAATACATTGTCAGCGTAACTAGTTAATCCTTTGCTATGAAAACAACGAACTAAAATACCACCTGTTTTTTTTATTCGTACGTAAAAGACTGGCATAGACGATTTTTAACGTTTTAAATTAATTTTAAAAATATCAAACATGGATTTATCTCCCCTTTCGCATTTCATTTCATGCGGAGATGAAGTTGTTCAGATTTGTTTTAATTATGTATTTTTCTTTTACAAATTCTGGTCGTAAATGTTGAATTAAAGTTGTAATGTTTAGGTTAGCTTTAGATAAATTAGTTTTATGGACGCTAATTTTCGTGTTATTTCGAGATGCAAAAACTTATGCCGTTGTAAGGGAGAGAAATTAATGTTTTGTAGGTAAAAATTATTTGAAATGCTCAAACTAGTCTCCCCACCTCAATCAGTCAATGAAGCGACTGGTAATTACTGCCGAAAGTAATCTATTCAAACACATGAAACTTTTCTTTGTTTCATTATAAATTGTAATTTGAAGTAGACATATATGTTTAACCCTTTTCATTTCAATTTTACTTTAAAGTATTTGTTTTATATCTCTAATCTAAACTTATTTATAAACGGAGCTTTATGTGTGTTTGTGTGTCTGTCCGTTACCTTATAGACTCCGAAATGGCTGAACCGATTTTCTTGAAAATTTACACAGTTGTACTATAAGCGTCTGCGAGTGTTCTTGGCTAGGTTTTGTGTCGAGGTACCCCCAATAAATATTGAAAATCGATAATCGAAAAAATCAGGTTATAGAAGGAGTGGTCTGATTTTAATCAAATTTGATACACTCATAGACAAAGACATAAGAAACTATATTCAGAAGTTTCAAGGTTGCAGTTCTTACAATAGTGCAGAAAATCGATAATATATAATATATAAAGCAAGATGTTTGTGTGTGTGTCTGTTTATCTGCCTATATGCCTGTATTTTTTTTTTAGATTTTGCTTCGGGTTTGGCTCTAAGTAGGTATAATTGTAGTCCTTAGTCTCAGCCATGATACCATTTACTCAGAGGACTTATTTAGCCTTCAAAATTCAGTTTACAACGAAAAAAACTTATTTGATATCGATACCAGGAAATCAAAATTTGACTTACATCCATTCATTTTTCTTTCAATCTCCGATTTTGCTTTAACTGGAAACAACTATTGTATTTAGTCTTTCGTGCCAACGTCCAAAGAGTCTGAGTTCCAGGACCATGGATTAGTTTTAAAGCTTTCATTACACCCGAGCAACGCCAGGCTATACTGCTAGTATTAATTAGTTTAAAACTTTTATTTAGGTTTGAGGTGTTCAAAAAATTCTCAACAATAGATTAAGTGATATTAAAGTGAAAAACTCATACAAATATCTTAACTGTGACTTTCTGTAATATATGAAAAAGGGGTTATAAAAAAATCAGCAATATTTTCATTTTAAATGGATATGTCAAATCCTATTGCTTCCACTTGTTATGATTTTTAACAAAAGAGCTGCCTTGACCTTGCACACAAAAATCAGCAGCCAGGGGATGTTGCTGACAACTGAACCTTTATTATCAGTGTCACTTTTGTCATAATTGGCCCTCCATGAGCCATTGGGCCAAATCAACGTGTAATATCTGTTCTCAGATATTCACTTTCTGCTCACCGGCTGCCTGAAGCAATGACCTACTAAGACTAGCTTTTGAACAGCTTTGACTAGCTAAGACAAACTTTGTACCCAACTACCGCATAGGAGGGGGGCTGGGTAATCTTTGACCAGTTACCAGAGCATTCGTGCCCCAGGGGTCCCCACTTAAAAGAAAAGATCTTGTGTCACATGCTTCAGTAGAGGAGGATGGGTAAATGAACCCTCCTTGGCCTGGCGGGCAAGATCAAATTGTAGTATCTGTTCTCAGACACTCACTGCCTGTTTGCCTGCCAGGAAGCAATGACCAGCTTTGACCAGCTAAGTCCATCTTTGTACCCAGTTACCGCGTAAGCAGGGGCTAGGTAATCTTTGACCAATGGCCTGAGTGTATGCACTCAGGTTCCCCACGTTAAAAACTGACCTTGTGTCACAACTTGCTCCAGTGGGGAAGTAGGGTAAATTAAAAGTGTAGTATCTGTTCTCAGTTACTCACTTCCTGCTCCCTGACTGCTTGCAACGGTGTAGGTTTGGAAGGCAATGAGCAGCTTGGACAAGCAATGACCACTTTTGACAAGCAATGTCCAGCTAAGACTAGCTTTGTACTCAGTCAATGTGTAGGTGGGGCTTGGTAATCTTTGACCCATTACCCAGGTGTTTGCACAGTTTCTTCATTTAAAAAAATAACAACCTTGTGTCACATCTTGACTCAGTTGGGGAGGATAGGTAAATAATGCCCTCCTTGGCCCGGGGAGCAGGATCAAAGTTTAGTATCAATTCTCAGATACTTACTTTCTACTCTCAGGCCACCTCCAGCTAGGTGTACGCTTTGTTTGCGATCCTGCTACCCATGGCTGATTCCTGAAGCACATTACATTTTAGTTAGCAGTCAGTCCCACTTTAGGTTTGACTATGCTTTAGAGGTGGAATAGTCGAGTCCACTTGAGTTCCCATTACTTGTGATCAATCCAGCAAAGGAGACAACGACTGTTCAAGTTCAATTGCTGTGGCTTTTGCATGTGTTAGCTCACAGCAATCCCATTTAACTGCAGTCAAATCCTGCAAAGGAAGCAAAAAACAAGCCAGCCTACAGCCACAGCGCGCATGTGCTAGCTCACCAACCTGTCTGAGTGTGTACATATGCTAGGCCACAGCCAAAACCTGTCCTTCTAAGACTATGAGACCTCAACGTTCCAGCCCGTGCAGATGCTGATGACTTTCCCACCTTTTACTGTTCCTCCCAACTGCCGACGACGTTTCAGCCTGAGCTGTTCCTGCCGACCACTGACGACGTTCCAGCCTGAGCTGTTCCTGCAGACCACTGACAACGTTCCAGCCTGAGCTGTTCCTGCAGACCACTGACGACGTTCCAGCCTGAGCTGTTCCTGCAGACCACTGACAATGTTCCAGCCTGAGCTGTTCCTGCAGACCACTGACGACATTCCAGCCTGAGCTGTTCCTGCCGACCACTGACGACGTTCCAGCCTGCGCTGTTCCTACCGACCACTGACGACGTTCCAGCCTGAGCTGTTCCTGCCGACCACTGACGACATTCCAGCTTGAGCTGTTCCTGCCGACCACTGACGACGTTCCAGTCTGCGCTGTTCCTGCCGATTGCCAACAATGTTCCAGCCTGAGCTGTTCCTGCCAACCACCAACGACATCCCAGCCTGAGCTGCTCATGCCACATGCCAACATTACTGATGACATTCCAGCCTGTGCCTTTCATGCCAGATGTTGACGACATTCCTGCCAACCAACAACAATATTCCAGCCAAATCTGATCCTGCCAACCACTGCTAATGTGCGAGCCTTTTTCTGATTTTTCCTACTGATTAGTTGTTGATTTTTATCACAATAAAATTGACATTGAAACTCAATATCTTTGCCTCCGTCTTCTCAATGTCTTTGCTACTTTCACACATACAAAAATGTTTGTGAGGTCAAGACCCATTCCTATCCTCGGCTTCTGCAACAGATAACATTTTTAAATAAAATAATTTCAATATCTCCGTAAAATAAAGGTCATTCAATTCATTATAATATTTTGACAAACAGTAACAGTCTTATTTATAGAGAAAGAAAAATGTATTTTACAGCCAATTGTTTTTTAATCCACTATAACACCAACTTTTTATTTTTTAATCTCAAACTAACATTTATTTTCTTTTTCTATTTAATTACTTGCTTTTTTGTATTCATCCATTTAATTTTTCAGGAATGTTTAATGTTCATGCCTTAAAAAACAGGATGTCAAAACGGTTATTCCTTTGACACCACTATTATTGTATACACTCCCTCGGCAAAGTTTATTCACAAGATTATAAAAATGTTAATCAATGCGATATTTAATATTTACCTTTCATAAAATGTATTATTTACCATTTTATAAAAAAATAAATGTGAAAAGAAATACTTATTCAAATATTTATTAAAAAATTCAAATTTTTAATATAAAACAACAATGCAATGTTTATTATTTACCATTTTATAAATAACTGAAACAAGATTTTTATATTCAACTTAATAAATAAATAATGTTCAATATCTTTGTTGTCAATTCTCAAGAATAAAGAATATGTATAAATCAATTTTTATGATTGTTTTTTATTAAAATTCTAATCATCAATTTTAAAAAACATCAAACATTGCCGAGAGAGTCCAAAATCTGCACAGTAAATACCAGTCTCAAAAGAATAGGCATCTTTCCAACAAACAATTTTATTGATAGCATGAATGTTAAACATTGCCATTTTTTCTATTTATTTATGTAGCACTTTTTTTTTATTTAGTTTTTGCTTTTAAATTTGTCTATGTTTAAACTGGCCTGAGTGTTTTTTGCTTGTGTTAGTTGTGTATTTTAAACTTGCTCCTAAATGCTGTTGAAGGCTTAGTTAAAAGCTACAATTTCTAATGCTGATCTTTAAGACAAGCAAACTCATTCTTACTTTGGTATTACTGAGACAGTAACACAACTTTCCTACATACTCATTTATTCCCACTGGTTTTGTGCTGCAATAAGACAAATTTAGTTATTGTACCACTTGCTGTTAAACAAAGGTTAGCAAGCTAACTACACAGACTACTGAGTTTGATCCTCACTGGGTGCTCTACAATTGTGGTCATTAAAAATTTAAATTAAGCATCTATAAGAAAAACAAAAAGAATAGTACCTCATTCTAGGGTAATAGTAAGCTTGTGCAGCAGGCTGGACAAATTTATAATAGGCTCACCCCTTATTCCTTACACTGGATGACCCCTACTCAAGATTTGGGGTCTTGTCAGACTAGATTAATCTTTGTAGGATGAACAAAAACGGATTCCAAAATCAAAATGACATGTAAGAGAAAATTTATTTTAAAAATTTATAAGTTTTCTTGTTAATTCTAAAAATAGGAGTTTTTTTTTTTTTTTGTAAACATTCTTTGTGTACACATAGTGCACACTATGAAAGAACAGGATATATTTAATTTATACTAGCAGTATAGCTCGGCGTTGCTCAGGTGTAATGAAAGCTTTAAAACTAATCCATGGTCCTGGAGCTCAGACTCAGCCTAAAGAATATTTGTGTGAAGTTTGGTGAGAATTGGATAAAAATTTGTGGATTTGTATAAAGGACATACAGACAGTTAAACAGACACACACACAAACATCTTGCCTTTTATATATATATATATATATATATATATATATATATATATATATATATATTATCGATTTTCTGCACTATTGTAAGAACTGCAACCTTGAAACTTCTGAATATCGTTTCTTATGTCTTTGTCTATGAGTGTATGAAATTTGATTAAAATCGGACCACTCCTTCTATAATCTGATATTTTCGATTATCGATTTTTGATATTTATCAGAGGTACCTCGACACAAAACCTAGCTAAGAACACTCGCAGACACTTATAGTACGACTGTGTAAATTTTCAAGAAAATCGGTTCAGCTGTTTTGGAGTCTATACATAACGGACACACACACACGCACACACACACACACACACACACACAAAGTTCCATTTATAAATAAGTTTAGATAACCATAAACATTTCAGAAAATAATGTTTGATTTTAGAATAAACTTTTTGTGTTCTAATGAATCCAGGTAAAAAAAAACAATATTTGCACTGTTTCCGTATCTTCTGTAATCTTTCTGTTCGGAGAAAGATTTTATTCTCCTCAAACTTTTCTCTCATTAACAGCCATTGTCATATCAGTGATATAAAAACACCAACCTCACAAATAGGATGAAGCAGAATGGTTGAAAGGAAAATGAATGGCGAACACTTGTTCTTAGAGAGACTTTTATGTATATATATATCTACTGCAAAGCAAAGTATAAGAAAGAACAAAAGGAAAGGCCTTACATATAGTTTGAAAATACTTCTGATATAGAAAAGCCATTGTTATGATTCCAGATTTGAAGGGGCCAGATTCATCTATTTCCCATAGGGATACAGCACCACATGTCTGCAAGCTTCTGGAGAAGGTAGATTTTAGCCTCAGCCTGGGCCAGATGCCAAGGCAGAAAGAAAACAACCTTCTTGTTTAGTTGCTGTCCACAAACTGTAAAAATGCACTTTGGTCACTATATGGAGTGACGTCACAATGTGGCTGTCATGTGCCTTCTGTATCTCAATATTTCTTTAATGGACATTTTTTAACCCCAACCATGAAGACAGTGTGAATAGTGGAAATCTAAAATTTCAGTGCTGTTGCATATACAAAATACTTCAATTTACTAAAATATATATTTTACAACTCCTGCTATGGAAATTATTGGCATTAATAAGCATGATTCAAAGATTTGCTACAATGGGTTCATGGTGGCTTCCCTTTGTCTGTTCTATAAATACTTCCATGGCTTCTGCTCCAACGAGCTTGAGTCACTGGTGCCTCCAAAATAGGTATTTACTTGTGCAACCAGACTGGCAACTGGGTCTCACCCATTCACAGTTAGATCAACCAAATGCAGATGACAATTCTACTCCTGCAGCTTCTTTTCCCTCACTTCTCACCTGTGGAACTCGCTTCCTCATTCTTGCTTTCCTGATGACTACAGCCTCCAGGAATTTAAATGCAAGGTCAATACTCATCTCTTAACTACTTGACCCTACTTCTTTCCACACCGTCCTGTAGATCCTTTCTTTTCTCTCCACCTTTGCAACTGTCATCACACCTGTATCCCCATCCTTCTCTTGCTCCTTTCTAACTGGTTTGTCCTCCTCAGTCTCCTCTAATCCTTTTACTCTTATGTGCCCCCTGCACATCAGTGGCATTACTGCCTTGCTCAGGGTGATATGATTAAAAAAAAAATGTATACCAAACAAGTAACTTGGAAAACCGAATTGTGACTTTTTCCTAGCCAAAACTGTGGCTTTTCTCTTGTGACTTTATACTGGCCAATGTATTAACATATTATTATAATAGTTGCACAAAATTCTATTACTCATTCCTAATGATTAAAGTGTCCTCTTTGTTAATTTTATACAAATTTCTTTCAGAATTTAACTTAAAACATTACATAATCCTCACCTTGAGCATTAAAATAGAAGATACATCTTTTGCATGTTTTTTTCTCAATGCTTCTCAAAATGCTGCCATTATTAACAGAGAATAAGATGAAGAATCAACTTGTGATCAGACAGTACAGTGCTGGTTTCTGAAATGAGAATATGAGTCTTGAAGATCAAGATGATAGACAATGTCCATCTGCAATTGACAGTGAAACATCTGAAAATGCTAGTCGAACAAAGGCCCATGTGAAAATGTCAGAGAAATATTTCAGATAATGGGTGTCAGTATTTCAACAATATTGGACCTGCTCAAGGAACTTGGCTAGGTGAAAAGCTCAAGGAATGGATTCCACATGAACTCAGTGAAAGTCAGAGTTCAACATTTTGAAACTATATCTACAAAATTTGAATGATTCATTTTTTATCGAATAGTAACTTATGATGAGAAATGAATTCTTTATGACAATCATTAATGATTGGCTGCATGGATTGATCATGATGAAACACTCAAATACTTTCAACTTTTTAACAAGAAAAATTTCAAGTTGATATTAAAAATTGCCACAAAACGCTGATTTATTTAAAATTGAATGATCTATAAACAAATCACTCAATAGATCCCGAGTGTAATTGAAACATGCATGAGAGAACTGACAAACTGTGGGTATATATTGTAAAAAGCTTTATTTCCTTTACAGTACTCGTGCAACTGTGAAAACTGCAATTAAGACAAACAAATAACATGAGCACATGGAGGAAGAATGTACACAAGGATAGATAATTACAAAATTCGAAAAAATAAGAAAACAATGAAGTTTACATAAATAGTTGTAATAAAACAGGGAATTTATAAAAAGGGTTTAAATCAACAGGAATCGTTTGCATTGCCAAAGCAATACATTTACAAATTAAGAAAGGGTCTAAAAGGCAATAAACATTTAGAAGAATTAAAATTTCATTAACTATAAAATTTGTCTAGGGTTTGCTGGAAGTTGAATTGAAAAAATGTTAATTATCTTGTTGGCACCTTGTGTGGTCTATGGCAATTGAGTTACTCCCTAAGAGTACCAAAAACAAATGTGCTGCCACTGGAGATAACAAATTTACGTTGGACCTCTTAGAAGGTCTCAATCCAAAAGGCTGTTAAGGGGGTTTCTATTTCTTATGCAGAGACCAAAAATCCTATATTCTAGAAAAGGTTGCCGTAAAAACAGCTTATTTGTTATATTTTTATTTACTTATTCTAACTTTACTGTTTTGTCTCATACTTTTCATTTAGACTTCATTATTATTTTACGTTATCCTAAAATATAAGGAACTATATTTTCTGGCAACATTGTCCCAAGGTGTGACAAGATTGCCGGTCAAGAATACAGGGCAGGCTTCCGCGAGAAAACAAACCTGCTGATTTTTACATTAAGGTTTGGTAGCAAATGGTGCCTGGCGGCAGCTACACCAGGCCTAACTAATAAAACCTTTAAGCAAAATTCAACTTTATTTATCAACATAGTCTCCTTCTAGGGTGATACACTGATTCCAACGCTTCTCTAACAATTTGATGCCTTTTTCGTAGAACGATTTGTCTTTTGCCTCAAAATACACCACAGTTTCCAATATCACTTCTTCATTTAGAGTCTTTCACTAGAACATTCTTTTGAGGTCTGCAAACAGTAGTTGCAGGGGACCAGATCTGAAGAATAGGGTGGATAAGGAGGCAATTTGAAGCACTGTTCAGATAGTTTTGCTATTGTTGCAATTGACTTGTGACACAGTGCGTTGTCTTGGTGAAAGATAACTTTTTCTTCTCCATTTATGGCCATTTTTTGGCGATTTATCCCTTCAAATGCACCAATAATGCAATATAATATTCACTATTGATGGTTCTTCCTTTCTCAAGGTAATTGATGAACAAAATAACTTGCACATCCCAAAATATGGAGGCCAAAACCTTGCCTGCTGATGTTTGCATCTTTGCTCTCTTTGGACAGCTTTCACCTGCTGCTGTCTACTCAGCTGACCACTGATTTGACTCCGGAGTGAAGTGGTGGATCTATGTTTTATTCATTGTCACATATTTATGCAAAAACTACTTTTTGTTGCCTTGAAACAGTTGCAAACAATACTCTGAATAATCAGCGACTCATTGTTGTTTTTGATCGACTGTGAGTAAATATGGCACCCACTTTAAACACAGCTTTCTCATTGACAAAGGTTTACGCAAAATAGTGAATACACTGCCTTCTGATATGGTCAACTCCTCTGTTATCTCACACAGCTTCAATTTACAATCGGCCAAAACGAGTCTGTGGATTTTTTTGTTGTTTTCCGGGACAACTGCCGATTTTGGGTGATCTGAGTATTGAGCATCATTTGTGTCTGTATGACCATATTTAAAATCAGCATACCGCCTCTTAACTATTGTTTCCAATGAAGCAGAGTCTGAATAACACTTATCAAGCCATTGCTTTGCTTGAACAGTAGTTTTTCCCATCAGAAAGCAATGCTTTATCAACACATAAAATTCAGATTTTTCAATTGTTTTGAAAATTTGCAACGGTAGTTTCACTTAAATAGCAGTAATTTGTAAACTAATAATCTGATTGGACCCAAATTTTGTCACATACCATTTGAAGGTTAGTACTTCATAAAAATCATATGGATTTTTTTCATTAGTGAAACCATCTATATGTCAGGCCTGGGACTTATTGAGTAATGTGTTATGACATGTCTCTAATTTGTATTTAGATATGTTGCATTTATTTTCAATTTTTTTAGTTGAATTTTTCACCTACATTGCATATGATTCATTATTGTACATAATTAGGCTACAATAAAATTTTGTACCTCATATAAATACTACCTCATTAAAATTTATTTGTAGTAGAGTGATGGTGGGGACCTCTGTATCATAAATACAGATGGAAGGAGAACATGATTCTTGCATCTGCCCTGCTTAAGACCATTTATATTAAGTCCAAGCAGCCTTCCCTTTGCAAGCAGAAGGAATGACAGCTAGGTTTAAATTTAATCTGTCTGTGATTTATACTGCTGAATCTCTTGGAAAAATCTCACCCTGATCTTTTTCATCATTGTGCACATGTTTTTGATTGAACTCTGAAGAGTTAGAAGCAATAACTTGCTACCACGTTTTTTTTGTGTTATATTTTTTGATCTACTGAATGGTGTGTAATTTATTTTCTTGTCCTTGCTCTTTCTCCCTATTGTTTTATATATTTTTGTATATATTTTTATTTTTATTTTTTTATTTTTTTAATCATTTCACCCCAAGCAAGGCATTCCACTGCCACTATTGCGCTTGGGGCTACATAGGGGGAGGTAAATAGGAAGAGTGGTTAGATATGGGAAATGTCAAAAGTGGAGTGATAGATAGTTGGGTGGGTGGGAAGAGTGTTTGAAAGAATGGAAGTTAGTTTGTTAGGAGGTGTCTATTGACCTTACATTTAAACTCCTGGAGATTGTAGCCGTCGGGGAAGCAGTCATGTGGAAGAGAATTCCACAATTGGGAAGTGCGAGAAAAAAAACTGTTGGAGTAGAATACTTTTAAAATATAATTTAAATGTTGTCTTTGAAGTTAAACTTTGTTTTTATTTGAAAGATAATAACCGAAAGGAAAATCCATAACAAAAATTTACAGATGCAAATAAAGTTTTTAGACGTTTTAAATAACTGATATAGTCACTCATCCCTCATTGAATGCCCATTATATACAAAAAAAATGAAAATAACAAATCTTAAAAATCTAATATTTGTCCTAAAGACTGGTTTCAAAGTAAATTGGTAAATTTAACAATTAATTGAATTTTGTAAAAGTAATGCTTAATCTTTTGCATAAAATATAAAGAAAAAATTTGTTTACACATGGTAAACTTTGACATCTTAGATCAAATATAGTAAATTTTTACTGTCATCCTGACACATAAAAAGCTTACAAAATACTTAAAAAAAAACAAAACACCAGCAGTGCAGTAAACAGAGAATCTGTAATGTGATTAATCCTGACTTGGCAGCTCAGATACAGTCACTTTCTCACTGGCGCAATGTGGCCTCCCCATGTCTCTTCTACAAATACTTTCACGGTTTCTGCTCTGATGAACTTAGCTGACCGGATTTCTAGGGGTGTGATCACGCTGTTGAAAATGTCAAGAGTGTTGAGGAGGGCTTAGATGATTACAAGCCCATAACTCTGCTAAACACAGAGTTAAAGATTTTGGCCAAGATCCTGACAGAGTGCTTGCAGTCAGTTGCCAAGATTCTGTTGGGACCTGAGCAGACTTGTGCTGTGAAAGGCCGAACAATTCAAAGCAACCTGCACTTGATCCGCACATTCCTAGAGGGTGTAAAAGATGATGAGCAAGCCATGCTGATCAATTTGGATCAGTCCAAGACATTTGATAGGGTTAACTATCAGTATCTAGTAGCTGTCCTGCTGGCTGCTGGATTCAAAGCCGACTTCTGCAAGTGGATCAGCCTACTGTATTGCTCCCCCAGTGCTGAGGTACAGGTGAACAGAAAGCAGTTGGGTGCTTTTACGCTGTCTCAATCAGTTTGTCAGGGTTGCCCCTACTTTATGCTTTCGTGTTTGAGCCCCTTCTTCATTAGCTAAAGGACAGGGCGTGCAGTCCAGCCCTATGCAGAATTGCTGTTCCTGGTGGGGCTCAAGCTGGGGTTTCTGTGTATGCTAATGATGTATCCATTTTCGTGTCATCCAAGAATGACATTGAGGTTGTACAGAAGGCGCTTAAGAAGTTCAAGGTGACAGGGGCAAAAATTAACCGCAACAAGTCTTCTGGCTTGTGGTTAGATGCCTGGAAGGGCGTTGCTCTCCCGGGACACTTCAGTTGAACTGACAGACCTGTCCGCATTCTTGGAGTGTGGTTTGGGCTGGATCTCCAGCTGGAGAAGAATTGGTTTGAGGTACTGGCAAAGGTCGAAGTGTTGGTTGCAACTTGGCTTCAATGGCGGTTGTCCATAAAGGGAAAGGCTGAGGCGTGTATTACATACGTCTTTCCCCTCGTTCTTTACCAGTTGTCGGTACTCCCCCTTTGTGATGACTATAGGAAGGCAATTGAGCACTTGTTAGCCACCCTCTTACAAGGTGGACACAAGCATCAGGTCAACAAAGAAGTCTGCGCCAAACATCCGTCTTAGAGGGGGCTGGGAATGCCACACATGGCGAGTCATCAACACGCCTTGAGATTGGCTTTTCTATGCCACGTCTTGACAGAGAATTCAATTTTGGAGAGGAATGTCAGGGAAGCCTTCCTTTGCCTTACTATCACTCCACCCGTTTTGAGGACTGAGCACCAACATAAGCCCCGAAATCAATCGCAATTCTTACTTGAGTGTTGAAGTGCCTTGTGGGCCATTTCTTGGTCCACTGATCTTTCTCAGTCTCGGAGGCACTTGTATCGTTTATTAGTGGAGGGGGTTGCAATGAAGGACCCTCTATGTGATAAGCTTGTTTTGGTCTTGGATGCCAACGGCGAATTGCCTCTGCAACCATGTGTTTTCGCTTAGCTAGCGATTAATTTGGAACTTGCTATCTCTCAATGACAGGGCCTTCATGTTTTTGATTCTTCAAACAAACGCATCCTTAAAAAATAAAGTCTCTTGTTATAAACTGAAAGAGTTTCAAAAATCACTGTAAATTTTTTTCTTTTTTTTTCAAAAATAAATACTTATAATTTTTTTTTCCACGTCAACTCAACAAAAAAACTGAAAGGAAATAATGAAAACACAACCAAACCAAAATTATGTAAGCAACAACTCAACAAAAATTAATTCAAATTTTTTAAAATTATTTTTGCAAAGTTTCAGGACAAATTTTCAACATCTTCTGATTTCATATTTTAAAAAAATAATAATGAAAGTACTGAAAATTTAATTTATTGAATAACTCCATGATTTTTGGTAAATTTTTATGGCAGAAAAAAAAAACACATTATATAGTATAGCGTACCGTTGGTAAACAAAAACCGCAAAAACAACGTACTACCGGTTCGATTTTGGGGTGGGGTCAATAATTCTCGTTAAAAACTTTGAAGGCATTTTTGACTAAACATTTTTAGTTTCAAGGCGCTGTCACCTGTTAAAATCAGTCAAGAGACGGTTGATAAAAAAAGGGGGCGCCCTGTGCGGTTAGCAAGTTTGTTTTTCAGATCATTAACAAGTTTTAATGATCTTAGAAACAAACTTGCTAACCGCAAAGGAAAGCACTCATTAATTTAAATTTTAAAAGAATGAGTGGTATAAAAAAAATAGTCCTGTGTTTAGTAAATAAGGGAAACAACTGAACGAAGCACCGTGGAGTAGTAGCTGGTAAATTAGTTACTGTGTCAGATTTTTAAAATTAAGTGTGTTTCGGTCTTATCTTAAGTCAGTTCTCTGTATTTGTAGCCTTGTATCAGAAACAGAACTGAACAATGTCACACTAACAGTAATTCGGTCACCTTTTCGTGTAGTTGTGGCCATCCTCACAATTGATAACAGCCTGCTCGATCCACACTTCTTTACTTAGTAAATAAACTTAGTAAAAGCCCTACAACATGAAACACTGAACAAAAATTCGTTCGTACTTCGTGTTAGAAAAAAGCGAGTTCGATCCTCACGAATGACCCATTATGTCCTTTTTTTTTACCATAAGAAAAAAGCTCGAAAGCGTAAAGTGTGCCTAGAGAGAGTTCCATCATTAAATAAATAAAAAAATGTCACCCAACCTAGTTGTTTTCTTGTATTAAAAGGCATTTTAAAAAGCTTCGTTGAGGCCGTAGCCGCTAAAAATGCTTAACAATCTTCTTGTCTCTGTCAAAATTAGGCCATCTAGTGAGCTTGATTCTCACAGGGTGCTATACTTAACTTTTTGTGAAACTAAAAAGCTACCTTCCGAACAAAATAACGTGACAAACAAATAGATGAAGACAGTCTCTCACAGGTCATTGCAACTGGGGTCATGTACCTGACAAAGCTGGGCTTAACATTAACACGTATCAAGAAGAGAGACGATAAGCTAAATGAAAAACTGAAACAGATATTACTAGGAAATTCTTTTGTAAATACTTTCAAATTTATTCAAATTCGCCGAATTCACAGTCGGGGAAAAATCGATACTTTCACCGAAAAGGAGTTTCACAATTTACAGCCACCGTTTGATTTTTTTTCCTGTCGCAGTTGGCTATTTTTGTTTGTCTCTCCAACACTTAAACATCACCCATATAATCTTGGTCTTTTTAAGTCTTCTTGGATACTAAAGATTCACATCAGGTCTTTCTCTAGCCATAGTAATAGCAACATTTATAGACATTTCCGATTTCTCAAGATGGTCGATTCTATATCAGATATGATTATTACACCCTGTGAAAAATCTAAATATATAAAACCTCTTCGACTTCACTATAAACAGGTAAGCTAATTTTTTTCTTTAAAACAATATTTACTGTATTTTCCCTTAAAATTTGTCTGATACAGTATTTTTTTAAGACCTATTAAATAGGTCTTTTTTTTCTTTTTAGGATATTTGCCAAATTTAAAAATCTTCAGTTTTTATTCTTTCTTTTTTTAAATAAGTGAAAAAAGTTTTTAAAAGTTGAATCTTATGTTGTAAAAATTTCAACTTTTTCTCTTGAATTACAAAATTTTCACAATATTTTTTTTTTTTGACTTGATCGATTTTTTTCTATTCTTGCTACTCACTCACCCCACGAAAAAAAGTCTTGCTTTTATAATTTTATTTTATTTTTCTCATATGAATAAACGAAACTTTTAATCAAGTGACACTTGACTTTAATTTTATCGGTGAAATTAAAAAATAAGTTTTCTCAGCTTCGGTAAATGAAAAGTAAAACTATAACCATGCATTTTCTTTTTTTTTTATTTTAATATTTTTTTCACCTTTTCGGAAAGCTTCAATAAACAAAGGTGCGTGAATAAACTATGATTTTATAATTTAATTACTCCCTTCTACAGCAGCATAAAGACGCCTTTTAGTTTCTGTGTTTAGAGACTTTTTTTTTTTTTGTTATGGAAGGGGTTCATAAAATCTCCCACTTTGTATATCATTTTAAGTTTGATTGCCTGTTATCAGGTAAAGTTAAACGGACCTGGAGGTTAGACACTACCTTAAAAATAAATTAGATGGAATAAGTAAAATGGTGATGCAATCTCATCACAATTTTATTAAAATTTTAGAATCTAATTTCAAAAAACCTAATAACAACTAATAATGTAGATTCTAAATTATTAGTTGTTATTAGTTTTATTTTTTTAAAATTTATTATTAGCACTGTAAGTACGTGTCGGTGTATTTATCAAATTTAATTATTTTTTCTAGTCAATTGTTTTGTTTTAAAGGTCGTTGTGATCCTAGGAGATTGTGTACTGAATAAATGGCGGTCAATACAATTTTTGTTTTGTATTAAAAAATTGTTTGTTTCTTTTGTATATGCTTTATTAAATTTAAGAAAGTTAATCAAGTTAACTGTTTAAGAACTCTCGTTTTCTTAAAAGTTACAAAAAAACACTTCCATGCTCCCACTATAAAGTTTTAGCCTAAAACTTTTAGGTAAAGATTTGTTGAGTAAGCTGCAATTTTTTTTTTCTTATTTATTTATTGATTATAAAAATAGTAAGTGTTTTTCCAGTGTAGTGTAGTTTTGCACTGAAATATTTTCATAACCTTTATTTTGTTGGTAACTTATTTTGGTAGGAATTTTGTTCAGTTTTTGTCCGCCGGTGTAAAGGGAAATTTAGTTACTTCCTTTCAATATTTTTTTTAATGTATACTCTTGGGAAAGGTATTTAATCCGTCTCTTCCCTCCAGTTATGGCTTAAATAATAGGACAGATTGGGTTCTATAGCCTTGGATGGCAACCAATCTACCGCAGAAAGCAATGGTAACCTACTGCGGGATAATCTTCTGCCCAGTCAGTCATGTCTCTTTCGAGACATGATCGTCCAAAAGCGTGTATCACGTATGGCACTTAACTGACTGACTGAAATTACAGGTAAAAGTTTATACTCGCAGGCCATAATTCAGCTGCCCAAAAATGAAAGGGATTTTGTTACCATTGCATTTTTTAATTTGTTTTCATCACAATTCGGAGCAAGCCACTAATTAAAAAAAATTAACATTCCCAATGAAGTCTTCCTTTAAATAACAAAAGTTCCTGACCTCTCGTTAATTTGTAGACATTTTCATTTCCATTTCTATAGGAAATTAATTGGCGTGGGAGTAACATATGTAAAAAAAAAAAAAAAAAAAAATCATCAATAAAAATAATGATTTCAGTCATTTCATTTGTGAAGAAGCCCTGCTGAAAGTTTCAAAATCTGACCATTATTTGATTTTTTTTTTTTTTTTTGCAAGAATTTCCAAATTAATGTGTTTTTCACCGGTAAAAAAATGAGTTGTATACGATTGAAGATAATTTGTACAGCTTGTTAGTTCCTTTTTCTTTGAGCATAAAATAAAAAGATCTACATAAATTGTAATGTAAATCTAAATAATTTTAATGAAATGTGATTGTACCCCTGATCATTTTAGCCCATAGTTAAGCAATCACTAATGATTGTAGAACCTTGTTTAGTTTATATCTATCAGAAAAAAAATTCTACAAAATAGTTTAATTTTTCAGAATTTCTTTAAATTTCACCAAAGAGTCATTATAGAGTATGTACTTCTACTCATTTTCGATACCTACATTTAAAATACATTTTAATAAAAAAAAGCTCTTTCCATTTAACTTTAATTGAAAGCTAAAGATTAAATTTACTAATTCCAGTAAGCAAATTACTTTGATGTATTTCAAACTGAAATTATATTGATTGGAATATAGAATTTTTCAAATTTTAAAAAAAAAATTAACTTTTTCGGTTATTTTTGATTGACACATTTTAGAAACAGAAGCCAATTCTTGGTTTTAAAAATCTTGCAAAAATAAAAAATACCTCATTGACATGTTATTTTTTGTAAAATTAGCAAATTTAAACTTGCCTTAATCTGATTTGAAACAATAAGTATTACTTGCTTACTGCCTAAAATGTATTATAAAAGTGTTTCTTAATCATAGTAGTCATCCTTATCAGTGTTACCATAATGTTATCTGAGGCAACAATTGATTTAACAGACAGAAGCCATAAAAAAAAAAAGTATGGCACCTAAAACTGACATAATTGTATGTAACTTAATCTTACATTTTTTTTTTTGGTTTTTAATTATACAGTAACATTAAAATATTTAACATATTTTCAACAATTATCTAATATTTTATAGAATTTTAGTTGGTTTAGCTTTATAGCCTTATGTTTGAAGATGCTTTCTGAAAAATAAAAATATAAAACTTTCTTTTAAAATAATTTTAGTTATATAACAGAATGAAATTATATAACATGACAGAGGCAACACGATAATTTATGAAATGTTAGAGCTTTTATTAATTTTTATTTTTTTCACATTCTTTATTAGGTACCTCAACAAATTGTGAATTTCACAATTACCTTTTTTAAAAAAAAAATGAGGAAACTAGGAATTAAAAATATAAAACTTAGTTTAAATTTTGAAGGAGTGATTTGCAAAGCCCATTGAATGTTGAAATGCATACAGGAAACATGGAAGCAAGATGAAAGAATTGTACCCTGCCAAAAATGTTTACATAGGTTTTTTTCTTTTTACCTCTGTAAGGAGTGCAACCTTTGAAACATGTGATCTTTTAATGATATAACACTTACAGCCACCCATAAAATAAAATATGGGTCATTGGAATGCACATAAAAAAAAGTCTTAATTATCTTAAAAATCTTACAGCTTGAATATTTGTATTAATCTTTTCAATTTTTGTTTAGTAAATACAGTCCTCACATATTAACTTAATAACCTTGTAGTGAACAAAACAAGCTATATATTAAAATTCAAATCTGACTTGTTAGAAATAAATGAATTTTCTGGAATTTACCAACTTTGATTAACACACAAAACTTGTAAAATTTCACACCTCAATGTGAAATGGTTGTCATCCAATGGAAAGCTCAGAATCATATCCGGGAGTGAATTCCCAAACAAAATAAAAGAAAAGCCAAGTTTGACCCTTGTCAGAAGGAAATGAGATGAGCATAGTAGTTAACATGTACCCTTAACAATCTTATTATTATTGCCCCTCTCTTTCTTTCTCATTCACCTCTCATCTCCTGCCTACATCCAACAAGTACTATTACGAACTCTACCCTTAACTTTTTAATACTGTTTCTAATTGAACATTAACTTCTACAATTCATGTTTTCCTTTTCTAGTAATAAATTTCTATTTTAACATGCAAAATGTATATATTTTATTCTCCCACAAAAAATAAAACAATCTCCAACCTGGTGCCAACCTTCTGATGACAGCCAATAAAAATCCTACATTGTAGGGAGTTTGGTTAGGTATGACAAAAGGCCGAATCAATAAACATTAACTGCACCCTACAGCTTCAACCTAAAGGAATCAACGATTGGAAGAAATTTTCAGATTTTTAAAACTTTTTCAAACTATGATATCCTTATTGTTTATAAAAGCAAAAAATATCTAAATATAATGGCATACGATTGGATACCTGAAAAAATATCTAAATATAATGGCATACGATTGGATACCTGAAAAAATATCTAAATATAATGGCATACGATTGGATACCTGAAAAAATATCTAAATATAATGGCATACGATTGGATACCTGAAAAAATATCTAAATATAATGGCATACGATTGGATACCTGAAAAAATATCTAAATATAATGGCATACGATTGGATACCTGAAAAAATATCTAAATATAATGGCATACGATTGGATACCTGAAAAAATATATAAATATAATGGCATACGATTGGATACCTGAAAAAATATATAAATATAAAAATAAAATGGCATATAGTTTTAAAACTATATACCATATATTTAAATACTTTTTTTGGGTATAGCCACTCATTCACCGAAAAAACAGCATAACATAAGAGGGCTTCAAACTTTAAAGTTTAATAGTCAACAAAAAGTTTGTTAAAGTAAAGAGAAGAGATCAATGTATTTTAATTTTTTATTTAATTTTTACTGCTTTCTAACACGTTCAAAAATTTTGTTAAAAATCTTTCGTCAGTGAGTGGCTCGATTTTAACAAGATATTCACAGCAACTTCTTGCTGTTTGGGTACCTCCAAAAAATCACTGCTCATTTTCGATACCTCAATTTAAATTTAATTTTTAAAAATAAAAACATTTTCTTGAAGCTTTAATTTTAGCTTTAATTGAAAGCCAAGAGATTAAATTTACTAATTACATTAAGCAAAATACCCTGGTTTAGTTCAAACCGAAATTATATTGATCGGAATCAAAAATTTAAGTGCTGAAAAAATTTTTTAAAAAATTTACCGCCATTATTGAGTAATTGACACATTATGTAAACAGTAGCTAAATTTCTGTTTTAAAAATCTTGCAAAAAAAAATATACCTCCTTGACACGTTATTTAAGTCGATTTTTATAATTGAAACCTACCTTTATCTGATTTCAAACAAGTATTAAGTGCTTACTGACTTGATATTTACGAAATAAATCACTCTTTAAAGACAGTAACCCTCTTGTCCAAGTTATCATGTGTTGACAAGTAGTAGGTGTGAATGATGTTTGGATGGGCTGAAAGTGACAAAAAATTCATGTAGCTTGCAACGTAACATTTCGAAATTTAAATTTTTTTTGTTGTTTTTTAACTAAATAGTAAAATTAAAAATTTAACATATTTTCAGCAAGTATATTTTATAGAATTTTTAGATTTATAGCCAGACTATGCTTTCTGAATAAATAAATATATGCTTTCTGAATAAATAAAAATTTACTTTTTTAAAATAATTTAATAAGACAGAAATTAAAATAACCAAACTAAGTTATATTGTTATTTATTAATATTTTTATGCTTAAATATTACATATTTTTCTGAAACTATTAATATGCTTTCTGAAAAATTAAAAAATTTAAATTTCTCTTTAGAATAATTTTAATTTAATGAAATTAAAATATCCAAACTAAGTTATATGATATTTATTATTAATTTATTTCAAAATAACCAAACTAAGTTATATTATGTTAGTTATTAATAATTATATTATGTATTTTTCATATTATTAAGTTATCATTAAGTTTAAGGCATGGTAATATCTAATTTAATTTTTATAGTATTGTAGATGTTTATATATATATATATATATTTGGTTACATCATTTTTACGCAATACCTTGTGTTCAGAGAAAAGACTTTCTGGAATATTTTGTGGCCCTGAAAAGGGCCTTTTTTTTTTTTTTCTCCTTCGGTTGACAGTTGTCGACTGAACCATTGAGATAGAAAATATTGTGAATTGGATTTACAAAACTCATGATGTGGCCGACATATTGACGGTTTACACCATCAATTGTCCAAATATGTCTGATGGTTTTGCCAACTATGTTACCATTAAGTATTTCATGCAGGCCTTCAGCAAAATCAGGATATTCTTTCCTTAAAGAAGAAATTGATGTATCCTTCAAAGTCTTTAGCTGTTTTTGGATCATGGCTCTTTTCTGTTTCTCCAACTTGTCATCTTTTGCCTTGATCCTTCTGACAATTTCTGCTTCAACTTCTTCATTTATCGGCTTTCTCTGTCCAATCTCTTGTCTGCCGAAAGTCCTTGCCAAGTCTAAGTAGTGATCCAATTGGCTAGCATCAAGATCATCAATGAATTTCATTACTTGATTCTGCTTGGCCTTAATGAGATCACTTATGCTGGATACATAAGCATTAGGCGCAAGCTTCTTTTTCACAAAATTCACCAATGACACTTTCTGCTAGCATGGTGTGCTGCCTCACTGATGTTATCATCGACTTGGGAGAAGCTTCTACAATTGCAAATGATTTTTCATACTGCCTGCTTAAAACCTCCACAGCTCCTTTTAAACAGGCAGTTATCATTTGTTGAAATAAATGTTCATTTTTAGTGGGAATCAGTAGAGAGTCAGAGACTTCCCTTGATAGTTGGTTTCCAAAGAAGTCATTTTGACAAGAAAAAATATCCATGGAGGCCTCAATGAGTACCTTCAGATTTGCAATGACCCCTTTGATGATGTTCATAGTGTCCATGGGATCTTTCTGGGTTTCAGCATCAGTGTAGAAGGTACTCATTCAAGGCCCTGTTAAAAACTTCCCTGTGATTCCCAGCATTTGAATTTCAATTACAGCAGCTTCTTCTCTGAATAAGGTCTGCAACCTTCTGACAGTTTCATTTGTAGAGGAAAGTCCCATTACAAATTTCTTGCATTTTTCAAAAATGGGAAAATAAGCTGCACCTAGATGGAAATTTATATTCAACCGATTTCCTCGGAATCTAGGGATTAGGGACAATGAAAGCCCTTGTTGACGAAAAAAGGACTTCACTGTATTAACATGCCCTAATTTATCACTATATCTGGGGAAATTCATGGCTACAATAATTCGCCATGCTAGGCACTCACTCACTTCTGAATTTCCCATGGTGCTGGGCACACATTCTTTAAGGATGTTCCTTGTTTTTGATGCAACTGCTTCCAAAGGATGTAAATTACAATGAAATTCTTTCATTCCTATTTCCCACTCCTTTAGATACAGATTGCAGAATGGTTGACAGGAGCTCAGTCTGTCAAGCAGCATTTAATTTTCGAAATAATTGTTTTGAAACTGTCATCAATACTTTGACCAGTAGAATGTGAGCCTACTTCAGCCAACTTGTTAATGCAGTGACAAATATGCTGGTTATAGTCTTTTGCAGTCCCTCCAGCAAGACGTTCAAGAGACACAAGATGGGATGATGATGGGGTTGTTAACATGACACAGTTCACATGCATCCCATCTTGCGTTGTCGAGTCAAAAACTAAAGTGCAGTTTTCGGCACTTATCACTGCATTGAACATCATGACATCTGAAAGGAAACCGAGCTCCCCAACCATTCTATAGACAGTTGTAGAACTTCTCTTCACATCTTCTTTCTGTAATAAGTGTTTGTGAAATACATTTCACCAGTTCACTAACACGAGAAGCAGGAACTCCATTTAAAAGACAGTCATAATGGAGCTTCCTGGTCGTGAGTCGATTCAAACTATTTATGTTTTTGTCTTATAGCAACCGTATTTGTTTTTTAAGGGATCTAATTGTTTCATTTTTTTGGTAGCTTTTTAGGTAGAGTTGAAGATGAAAGCTGGCTTTCAGAGAGGGTTCGTGTTGCGTCAGAGAGGGTTCGTGTTGCGTCAGAGAGGGTTCGTGTTGCGTCAGAGAGGGTTCGTGTTGCTTCAGAGAGGGTTCGTGTTGCTTCAGAGAGGGTTTCTCGAGTAATATTTTCAAATAACTGGATTAGCACTGCATTTAATTTTGCTAAGGTTGCAGTTGCATCAGTCAAGGTTGCAGTGGCAGAGGAAAGATTTTGAGTAGTAGAAGAAGGCATGTTGTCAATTGGCTCAGGCATGTTAGAAGTTGTGGCAGAGGTCGAACAGTCAGTAGATGATGCGATAGCAGCAGCAACAGAAAAGTTGGACTTAACAGAATGGGCCGTTTGTTTGCAAAGTTTTTCAAATAATGCAAAACTTTTCCCACTAAACCTTCTGTTGAATATTTTAGAAAGATCATTTATTTTATGTTTCTTTATTTCGGGGAAACCGTTTTGCACATTATTCTTTGTGGCCCATTCTGCTATTATTTGTAAAGATCCATATTTTTTATGGACTTTATAAAAAATATGGCCACACAAAATAGGGCTTCCTGTCTCTACATTACTGTACTTCAGAAGAATTTGTTCAGTTTTATTCATCTGAAATAAAATAAAACAATTGATTTATTTTAATGAAACTGACTTATCTATAAATTAAAAAAATTATTTTTGAAATATGTTTACAGATATTTTTAACAAGTTAATTAAATGTTACTCCTTCCACATTTAGTTTAATAAGTAGGATAATTTTTAAAAAATTTACGAACAATTCAAAACTATTAAATTTTCCACTTTCTTCATAAAAAAAATTGTGAAACAAAATTTTAAATAGCAGTTAAATAATTTCCAATCAATTTAATTTCTGTTTGAAAAAAAAAAAAAACTACTTTGCTTACTGGAAATAAAATTTATTCAGATTTACTTCATTGTCATTTGCTTTGTCCATTAAAAAAAAATTGAAAGGCCAATTTGTAATTGGAGGTGAAAATAAAATAAAGGAAATAAAATTTCTCAAACAAATTTAATAAAAAAATTTTCATTGTCAATATCTTAAATTGAAGCTAAAAATAGCCTTTTCATTTTTTAAAATCTTTTTCAAACTTTACATATCACAAAATCAGATTTAAGACTTGTTTTTATAAGTTTTTAGTTCTTTTTCTTGGAGTGTGGGGTAAAGAGCAAATCTTTAGCTAACAAGTTTGTCAAAAAAATCTCATAAAAAACAAAAGAAATTCCAGTAGAACTTTTTCTAAATAGTCAGTTAGGTACTTTGTAAACATTATATAAAAAGTTATTATACATGATAATTCTTCATTTTTAATAAAAACAAACTTTTATCGTGAAGATTTTTTTTTAAGTTCAGTTGAGAATTTTTTTCACATTTTCTTGTGCTATACATAATTTTTTAAAGAATTATCGTAAATTAGTTAATGCACCTACAGTCACAATTAAAAAAATTGAGAAATTAAAAAAAAAATACTTACTGTGTAAATATTTATGGAATAACTTGCAAAACAGGCTGTTGAATTTTATAAACGTATTGAAGGGACTAGAGAATGAGAATCGAGGTGTGGTTAGTCTCGTTTCCGATGTAAGGGCAGTTAATCCAAACACTTGTTAACTTCTAAAAACAATACGACCCCTACGGAAACTTGTTATGACTCCTATGGAACACCGTACTTAATAAAAATTACCAAATTTATGTTTTTAATTATTTTAAAAATGAAATGGGTGAACAATTTTTATCAAACTTTTCAATTTTCGATAGGCAATATAATCATCAATTCTTAACTAAAAATGAAATTAAACAACGTTTTCATAAAAGGTTTTTAAAATATTAGAAACACTTTTATGAATTATTATAGTAAAAAATAAAAAAAATAAAATCAATTATTTCAAAATTTTATTAGTAAACGAAAAATTTTTTTTTCTTCAGACTATAATGTCCTTCATAATTATTATTTATTCCAGCAATTAAAAGTTTATCAAATTAAATTATATCAGAGTTTTATTGCATTTTTTTATCTTACGCTTCAGAGCAGATTTTCGGTCAGGTTGTCCATTTTAAAATAAAAAACATAGATGATTTATGTACCCCAATGAGTCCTGCGTTTAAGTAATAAAAAAATTTTTTACAGCTAATTAAATTTTATTAAAATTTCATGGATTTACGTGGTGGGGGGGGGTAACAGACTTAAATATATTTTCACCAAGATATTTCAAAAATAATAATTTAAAAAATAATTTCATTCATTTGTGAATGAGTACTGAAAGTTTCATTCAAATCTGACAATTATTTGATTTTTGCGAGAATTTCCAAATTAATGTTTTTGTCACTGGGGGGAAAAAAAGTGGGTTGTGTCATCATTACGTAACCCATTGTCAAACAGTTGTAAATTTTTTTTTAGCCACTAACTCAACTAAAAACAAAATTTGCAAACAAAATTTTGAAAATGTTAGCAGGGATTAAAAAATTTTTTAAATAATTAAAAATAACTTTGATCTTTCCTCTTAATAATAAAATAAATATTTGATGGAAAAAGTGTGTTTTAAGTTTATGACCTTTTTTTATTCATACTATGCTGTTTCGCGCTGTTTTTTTAGCGATTTCTTGGAGGTACCTACAGGTATCTCCACTCATTTTCAATACCTAACTTTTAAAAGTGAATTTGTAAAAATAAGCTTCTTTCTTGAAGCTTTCATTTTAGCTTTAAATGAAAGCTAAATGGTTGAATTTACTATTTCCTGTAAGCAAAATACTCTGGTCTATTTCAAATAAAACTTATATTGATTAAAACTTTTTTTTCTCTATTTTTGACAGATTGAACTGTGACATGTTACTTTTGGTAAATTAGCAAAGTTAAATTAATCTGATTTGAAACAAGTATTACTTGTTTATAGCATAGAATTTAGGATGAAAGTATTTTTTTAATCACAGAGGTCTTATCTTTCTGATGTGTGAAGTATTTGATGACAGCCAGATGTATTGGCACGCTAATTATGGTTGACCAGAATTGACATAAATTTATGAAACAAGTGGGCATTTTTGTAAGAGAAAACCCTTGAAACACATGACCTTTTAATGATATGTCATTTAGGACATTCCACATTAAAAAGAAAATCTCTATGCACAAAAAAATTGTGTAACTATTTTAAAAATCTTGGTGCATGAAGATTTATATAAAAAAAATCAAAATAAATTAGAAAATATAGTTTTCACTTAATGACCTAATATAGACAGTTATTGGAAGAAATTTTAAAAGATTTTTGGAAATTTATTATAATTAAAAATTAAAAGTGAGAACAATTCTTTAAAATTTCATTATCCATCGAAAAATATTTTTCTTCAGACTATGATATCCTTAATATATATTATTTATAAAAGCAATTAAAAGCTTATCTAAATAAATAAATAAAAAATTGCATAGTTTTATTGCATTTTTTATTCAAATGTTTGGAGCAGATTTTTGTAAAAACTTGCAGCTGGTTAAAAAAAAAAAAAATTAGGGACTTTACATTCCACAAGGAGTCCTGCATTTAATTAATAAAACAAAGTCTGCAAACAGTAGTTAATTTTTAGAAACTTCAGGAAAGTAATTAAGGGGTGGGTAATAGATGTAAAAAAAGATTATATTTTTTTTTTTTTTTTTTTTTTTTTTTTAAATCGTATCACCCCGAGCAAGGCAGTAACGCCACTGATGTGCAGGGGGCTATGTAATAGTGAGAAGATTAGAAAAGAGAAAGCCGGAAACCACATCCTAAACAGGGAACAAGGGATGAGCCTCTTAACCTGTTCAATAGACGTGGGTGGAGTGTGAACCGGGCGATAGATAGATCTAGCTACTCCAATTAAAGGTTTGCAGGAAGTTTCTCATTATACTCCGGCAATTATTTAATTTGTGCAAAAATTTCCAAATTAATGTGTTTGTCACTGGAAAAAAAAGTGAGTTATGTAATATCACGTTTTCCATTGTAAACTCTCATAACAATTTGGCTTCCAGCTAACGAAAATAAAAATAAGATGTTTTACCAAAATTTAGAACGTCTTAGAAAGGATTAGAAAATTTTGAAAAATAATTAAAAAATACTTTGATCTTTCCTCTTAATAATAAACATAAACATTTTGATGGAAAAAGTTTGTTTTTATTAATTTTTTTTTCCTTTTACTTTCTTTTTTATACTACGCGGATTTTTTTTTCAGCAGTTTAGTTTAATTTATGATTCGGTTAAGATTTACTTTTCTTTTAAATAAGATTGTTTCTTTATTATTTCTCTCCCCTGATGATATTGCATAAAGGAAATATAATTTTATTTTAAGTAGATGTTGACATATATTTTCGTTTTGGTAACAAGTGGGAACGATATTCAAGATCAATGTAACATTATAACAAAAAGGAAAAATGAAATACCTTATGGTCATTGAAGCAGGAATTAATTAATATTAGAAAACGTAGATCTAGGCTTTGTTCTATAAAAAATAAAATAAAATAATAATTACACAAATAAGTGTTAAAATATTTGAGCATCCTGTCAGATGTTAAAGAGTGACAAAAATCTTATGATCAGCTGCACTAATTTAGGCGACATCAGTGGCAACCGGCAGTGTTACAAAAAAGATATTTTTGTGAAATAAATTTGAACTTCTTATGGGTGTTTTTAAATTGAAAAAAATAAGTATTCTGCCCTTACTAAGAAGCATTGAAAAAAAAAAATTAAATAAAAGACATTTTAATAATTCGTATATTCAGTCAGTTAAGTGCCATACGTGATACATGCTTGGGCGATCATGTCTCGATGAAGAGACATGACTGACTGGGCAGAAGATTATCCCGCAGCATTACCAAAATTTTATGAAAATAAAGATTTCAAAAATAATTTAATTCATTTGTGAATAAGTCCTGAAAGTTTCAGTATTTACATTATTTGGACTATTCTCTTCATCTTTGTTGCCATTTGTATGATGTTTCATCCATTGTATGCTCTGGCCTTCTTCAGGTGCTAGGAATTTTGAACTGAACCCTTTATTACAATCACTGGTGTATATGAACTCCATTCCTTGCCTAAAGCTTCTTCTGGTAGTCATGAGTTATCTCCCTCTAACCCTGTAAGTTACTTGTTCACGACTGCTGTAGCCTGGTATTGAGCTCACAACTCTTTGGGTCAAGTCACAAGAATTAACCAACATCTATATCCACTTCAGATTGGGATCAGACATATACCGGCAGGTTAAGGCTTAGCAATAGGCTCGCCATTATCACCATCACTGGCTAACATATTCATGGAATACTTTGAATAATGGCATTAGAATCAACAGTTCTAAAGCCAAGTCTCTGGCTAAAATACGTTGATGATACCTTCATACTCTGGCCACACCAGGAGGTCCAGATGCTACTGGGCCATGTGAACTCAATAAAACTATCCATACAGTTCACTATGGAAAAAGAGAGCGACAACAAACTAGCATTCCTGGATGTGCTAATAACTCAAACATAAGTGGGGTTCACAACATTCATATACCGCAAGCCAACATTCTCAACTCCCACCACCCATACAATATAAAGAAAGGGATTGTCCGATGCCTTCAACATTGAGCAAAAGTCATAAGTGGTAACCCAGAGACATACGAACAGGAAATGGTCAGTATAAGCAGTACCTTACAACGAAACAATTACCCAGGGCATTACCCACTCCAACATACATGGAAGGGAGGGTGTATGAGGATAACAACACTCAGAAAACAGCCTCGGTCTGTCTACTCTATTTGAAGGGGTTATTGGAGAAAATACAAAGGATCTGTGGTCCATATAACATTATTAGGATGATCTTCAGAAGTAGTTCTACTTTCTCACTTTCTCATACAACGTTATAGTAAATCGATCCTCCATTTTGTAACCACTCGCGTTGAAGTTGCTGTTCTGTTTGTTTTTGTTTTTTGTTTTTTGGACGAGTTGTTGCTTTTGTTTTTGTCTTTTTCAAGTTTTTAGTTCTTATGATGGCATCTTCCTTGGAAACTCCAAGAATTGCTTTATTAAAAAATTTCACAAAGGATTCAGGAGTTGAATATGTGCAAACAAAAAAAGTTAATTACACAGGATCGATTTACTATAAGGTTGTATGAAAAACTGAACCCTGCACCCCCAAAAATAAATTGTTTAAATGTTGAAATGTTTACAATATTTTTTGTCATTTGGAAAGTTTAGGGTTTAATCAATAAGAATGCCCTGAAAAAGTAAAAAAAAAATTGATAATCAACCAATTTACAGGTGGTGGTAATGCCATACTGGCGAGTGATTCCAAAATGGAGGATCGATTTACTATAACGTTGTATGAAAAACTGAGACCCCCTCCCCAAAATCGTTGAAATATTGAAATTTTTCTAAATTTTTTTTTTTTTTTTTTTGTCAATCGGAAAGTTGGAAAGTTTAGGGTGTAATCGATAAGATTGCACTGAAAAAAGTGAAAAAATGAAAGACGACAAATTTAAAGGTCGTGGTAGTCTCCTTCAGGTCCGCCATAATAAGAATTACTTGGTTTGGTACTCCATTTTCCTTTTAAATATTTTTTCTTTTTCTCTTTAGAATGGACAATCAAAATCATGGGATGTTGTCAACGAACATGATTGGTAGGTAAATCAAATTTGGAATGTATAATTCACTGATGTCTGTTTCTCATGTTCTGATTTCAAAGATTCTCTGATGGCACTAACATTTAAAATAATGGGAAGGAAGGTAAATCAACTTAAGGTTGTAAATTTATGAGTGGTTACTTCCCTTAGTTATTTCTTCATTTTAGTTGTGAATGCTGGATTTCCGTTTTATTGAAATAGTAATATGGTGTTGCTATGATGTCATGGTTAGTTTCAGACACGTTAGATGGGAAATCAATCACTAGGCATATACTATTTGTTTCTCCCCTTGGCTAATCCATAATGTTATACTATATGTGGCCATGATGAACATATACTAGGCACTGTAGCATAAATCATTGCAGATAGAGTAAAGGAGAAACCCAAATGTCTAAAGATGATACTACCATTATTTAAAAACTGGTGAAAATGTTAAGGCCAACTTTAAGGCACAAAGTCTTGAGTCATTCCTTATTAAAGAAACAACTATCTGACCATCCCCAACCAATTTTTTTCAAAATTAGTACACTTATAGAGCTTCATGATAAAAATTGAATGGTACCTATTTTATTAGATTGTTTTGTGCATTTAGTGTACAATGTCAAAAATTTGTTAACCATTACCATCATTTGTTACATATTTTTCATATTTCGTTATCTTAACATTAACGTGGTTGATACTGACTTGGCAGACCTGCTGCAGCCGCTCTCTCACCGGCGTGATGTGGCTTCCCTGTGCCTCTTCTACAAGTACTTTCATGGCTTCTGCTCCGATGAGCTTAGATCACTGGTGCCGCCTAAGCACGAATTTACACGAGATACTAGATTAGCAACTAGGTCCCACCCTTTTACAGTTAAACAAATAAGATGTAACCGTAAATTCTACTCCAACAGCTTCTTTTCTCGCGCTTCCCGCCTGTGGAACTCCCTTCCACAAGTCTGCTTTCCCGACAGTTACAATCTCCAGGTGTTTAAATGTAGGGTCAATAGACACCTCCTATCACACTAACTCCCAACTATTCTCAGAACACTCTCATCTACCCAACCCTCATTCTCGGTATCCTTACCCGCCTATCACCCACCCTCTGACATTTCCTATATTTAATCAGCCTTTCTCCACTCTACGTAGCCCCCTGCGCAGTAGTGGCAGTGACATGCCTTGCTCGGGGTGAAACGCTTATAAAAAAAAAATTCATGACACTTTTTAAAATAATTATTTTCATTGTCATTTATCATGTAAAAGTCTATTTATTGTATAATAAAAATGTAAACAACCAAAATTTAGATTTATTTTCCACCAAATTGAGCAACATTTTGTTTTTCTTTTTTTATGAATGTATTTCTTATGTGAATCTTAATCAGCATTCGATGAGCTTTCTAAAGATATACAACTTGGCCATATTGAGAGATATGAAAATGTTGTAGGGCCCGGAAGTTTTTTCCGTCTAAATCTATCCTGCACATTTATAAATCTACCATCCGCCCGTGCATTGAATACTGCTGCCATATCTGGTTGGGTGCCCCTACTGTTCTCCTCGGGCTTCTCGATAAGGTTCAGAGGAGGGTCTGTAATGTGATAGATACCGACTTGGCAGACTGCCTGCAGTCTCTCTCCCACCGGCGTGACGTGGTTTCCCTGTGTCTCTTCTATAAATACTTTCACGGCTTCTGCTCCGATGAACTTAGATCACTAGTGCCCCCTAAATACGAATTTGAACGAGATACTAGATTAGCAACTAGATCCCACCCTTTTACAGTGAAACCGATAAAATGCAGCCGTAACTTCTACTCCAACAGTTTCTTTCCTCGCACTTCCCAACTGTGGAATTCTCTTCCAAATGATTGCTTCCCCGACGGCTACAATCTCCAGGAGTTTAAATGTAAGGTCAATAGACACCTCCTAACACACTAACCTGCTCCCATTCTATCAAGCACTCTTCCCAACCCTCATCCTTGGTATCCTTACTCATCTGTCACCTTCCTCCTGACATTCCCTATGTCTAACCACTCCTTCTCTTTACCTTCCCCTATGTAGCCCCATGTGCAATAGTGGCAGTGGAATGCCTTGCTTGGGGTGAGATGATTAAAAAAAAAAAAAGAAAAAAAAAACATATTGTAGCAAATAGCAAAATCTGCCATTTTTTTGTTTAATATGGTCAAACTCAGTAAAACCCTTGTAACTTAGGCCACAGTCAAAAGTTCACTACAACATCTTGTATATATATCTTGCTGCAAAGTTGACAAATTTGTTGTCAAATTAAAAAGAAAAAAATAGAAAAATTAAAGATAGACCTTTTGAGAAATTAAAGGTCAAATTATCTTATTTGACCTTTTGAAAAACAAATCACCTTTTAAATCTATCCAAGTACTTTAAATTAGTATGTAATTTTAGTGGGTGAAAATAAAAACTAAAATGTATTTAAACTTTGCAACTATTTTCAGAAATTCACCATTTTGGCGAAGATCAAAGGAACATAATTCTGGAACCCTTTGATCTAGAGATGTAAAATAGGTACCATTCAATTTCTCTTATGAAACTCTATAAATGTACTGAGTTTGAAAATAAATCTGTGCTGATGTTGGTCAGAACTTGTTGATTTGACATGGAATGACTCTTTCAAAAGAATAAAAATTATGTTTGTTTGTTGAATGCATATGAAACTTTAGACGACTATCATGATGTCACCATGTTATTGAATGTAATATTTGGGCTTTGCCAATAAGCATAGGACACTGTTTTGTGTGTTGTGATCTTGTAATTTTGTTACAGGTCACATTACATATCCTTGTCTCATTGATCCTTGTTGGAATGAAGCTCCTTGTTATTGTGCATCCCTGCAAAATCCTTGTTAAAAATAAATGGTTTCTTTTCAGTTAATCTGACTGACCGCATGACCAGAAGTGGGAGTTATTCTCAGTTTAATGTTATGGTTTTATTATTAATATTAATATTAATTTCATTCATTTTTTAATACATAAGTAACACCTTTTTTTTTTTTGCAACAGCTATGAAGATGGTGAAAAGATTTTTGACCAAACAAGGGTTGTTTGTTCATTTGTCTAAATTTTAGGAAGTTAGTCTTGTTGAGCACTCACTCACTATCTCTTTCCCTCTTACTAATGCTGTCTCTCTCTCTCTCTCTCATGTGTAAAGTTTCTTTAAAATATGTTTCTTAATTTTTTATTTTTTCTAAAAATAAAAATTTTCTTTTATATTGTTTTCATTTTATTAATTAATTTATTTTTTATTAACTTATTTATTTTTTATTTATCAATTTATTTATTTTATTTATTTATTGATACATTAAACTCTTAGCCCTGCATTAGTAACCTTAGGTTTCCAGAAAATACATACACCCACAGTACAAAAATGCTTATAGTTTTACAATTATGTAAAATATTGTCATACTGCTGAAAAAAATTTACATAACAGGCAATCTCCATTACAATATGCATTAAATCAAACCTTGAAATGAAAATTGTTTATGCAACGCGTAATAGAGAAAAGTTTTATTCATCAAAAATAGCCACAAAATATTCCCAAGAATAGAAAGATATTGCATTAGCTAAACTCAAAATTACAGGATTAAAAGAAAAATAAAATATAGATTTCTATATATAATATATTTAAAAATATATAGATATAAATATAATATATATTTATATTATCTAATAATATTATATTAATTATTATTATAATAATTATTATATTAAAATATATAGATATAAATATGATACATATTTATATTATATAATATAATTGTTATAATATAAATATAAAATATATTTAAAAAATAAAAACAAAACTTACCTTCTTTAGTTAGGTGTGAGTGACAGGATACTCTGAAGAAGACAGTGGCATCTGCCTCCCACAACAACTGCACCACACCATGTACTACACACCCTCAGTGAGTCAGGAGAGTGGTAGGAGGGACCAAAAGAAACAAGTTGATAACTAGGAATTATGAGTACTTTTAAACTTTGGGGATAAAAAAATAATCCATGTGACGAATGCAGCATTAAAATTAATTTTTTTTTTTCCCCCCCAAAAGCTAATATTTCTTTTGAAATGCTGTAGATGTCATTAAGGAGAATGCAGAAACAAAAAAAAAGCAGCTGATTGCAATCTTGGAAAATGAAGAGTTTGCAGACTGTGAATGGGACACTGGGATAAGTTAATGAGATTAAGACACTGGGATAAGTTAATGAGATTAAGACACTGGGATAAGTTAATGAGATTAAGAGCATGAGGAGTCAGCTGATGGTGAACCTGAAAAGACTTTTGCAGGCTGTTTTAAAAAGTGGAAGTCATGCTGGAAAAAGAGTGAAATTAAGAACATGGGGTACCTGATGGCAATCTTGGAAAAATGAGGATTTTTAAAAAAATTTTTATAATCATATCGCTCCAAGCAAGGCATTTTACTGCCACTGTTTTGCAGGGGGTTACATAGGAGGAAAGTTATGAGAAACCGTGACATGTTATAGGAGGTGTCAGGAAGTGGGTAAGAGAAGGATGAGAATACTGATGAGAGTGAAGTGAATGGAGAAAGGAGCATGAGAGAGAGAGAGGATGCAGGTTAGTGAGATAGGAGATGACTATTGACTTTACATTTAAATTCTTGGAGATTGTAGCTGTTGGGGAAGCAAGTAAATGGAAGGGAATTCCATAGGCGGGAAGTGCGAGAAAAGAAGCTGATGAAGTAGAATTTGTGTTTACATCTTATTGGTTTCACAGTAAAAAATCTCTCAAAGATGTTTAGCAGGTTTTGGCATGCTGGCTTCCTTCACAAGTTCAAAGGCTATGGTGTCTCTGGACAAATATTTGGCTTAATTGTTCTGAATAGTGTAATAAAGGTCATGTTGAATAGACCTGCTTCTATATAAATTTAACTTAATTTTACAAAGGGGTGCTGAAAATTTCTCATCCGAAGCAAGAAAGGATTTAAAAAAGTTTTTAGATGTTTGGGCAGATTTTAAGAAGTGGGTTAGGTAGAGAATTTTTCATGGCTAGTTAGTTTCCAAACAATAATGAAAATGCTCAATTTTGGAAAAATTTGAAATACTACTACAAGAAGGTAATCAACAATACAGCATAAAATACCATCTTTAGTGATATATGGTCTCATCAATTCACAGTTGAGCTGGCTAGATGTAACCAGAAGTTCTATGCTAACAATGTTCTTGCACTTCTTACTTGCAGAACACTCTTCCAGTGCCATGCTTTCCAGTAAACTTTGATCTTCATAAAATTTAGATGCAACACCAATCACTATCTACTGTTTTCTTGATTATTCTTCTTTTATTGTTCTTACTCCTTAATGTTTCTTTTTTTTATTTGCTTTACTGAGTCCAGATAAAAAAAAGTGTAAGTAGGAAGAAAACAAAAAAAAATAAATGAACATCTGTGATGATTATTAAAAGTGAAATCAGCAAAGTTCAAATTCTGGACAACTATATATATATATATATATATATATATATATATATATATAAAAATTATAACATAAATATCACTACAAAATAGCTATTTTGTAGTGATATAACATATTTATGTTATAATTTCTAAATATTATTAGCTCTACTTTGTATTGAGCACTTTTTTTAAGAATAGTGTTTCTTTGGATATACAATATTATTCCATTCATACCTACCCTGTGTGTACATATATATATATATATATATATTATATATATATATATATATATACATACACACACACACACACACACACACGTATAGGGTAGGTATGAATGGAATAATATTCTATATCCAAAGAAACACTATTCTTAAAAAAAAGTGCTCAATACAAAGTAGAGCTAATAATATTTATTTAGAAATTATAACATAAATATGTTATATCACTACAAAATAGCTATTTTGTAGTGATATAACATATTTATGTTATAATTTATATATATATATATATATATATATATTTCTTTTAAAAAAGGCATGAATCCATCTTCCTTTAACTATAGGTTAAATAGCAAAGCAGACAGTGGGATCATAATTCATCCCTGGTAAATAATGTTTTAATTATTTTAATCCACTTTTTATATTAATTCTGATGATTTAAAGGAACTTAGCCAATATATTTTTATGTGCTGTATATTGGATATGAAAATGTTACATGTGGCCTATTTTCATTTTTGACACCACCTCACTATTATTTGTCATAAGCTAAAGATTATGACAGAATACAGATAGCTTAGCTTGATCACACAGCATCATCCATAAAAGACCAGCTCTTGGGGTTTATGATAACAGCTGAAGTTTCATCATAAGTTACTTTAGTCTGGATTCTTGTGCATTAACAGTCAAAAAATCAAGCAGCTAAAATAATGTGATAAAAATCAGCAACAATTTTTCTTTTAAAATAATTTTTTTTTGAAATGAGGTTTGAATATTCTTTTTATAGAATAGCTATCTCCCAATTAAATAGCAGTTTTGTAATTCTTATTAATATCTTTAATTTCAAGAATTAAAAAAAGATTAATTCAATGTTTCTTTGTATTTTTCTGTAGAATGGCTTACCAAAGGCATGGGATGTTATCAAAAATCACGATAGGTATGTATGTATGAGGTGTATTGGAAAGTTTTTAGACTAGAATTTTCTAACAGATTCTATAACATTTCAGAAGAGGACAGCCAATACGAAAATCAAAAACACTATGAATACCAATTTTAAATTGAATTTGATTCATAAATAAGAATCTTTCATTTGATTGAGTAGTCATCATCAATTGTTTCTTTAGTTGATGTGTTTGGAGAAAGTAGGTCTCTGTAATTTCCAGGCCAAGCTTGAAAACAGGGGCAATCAGTGAAATTTTGATTTAATGTTATGGAGATCATGGAATTTTCTAATGCAGCTTTCCATGCATTGAATGCTATGTTTATATATATATATATATATATATATATATATATATATATATATAGTCATCCGCAGACAGATCTGTTCACTATATTATATCTCATTAATACGGTTAGACAGCCGATTGCCTTTTTACCCAGGATTGATATCCGACCGAATTGGCATCACTCAGCAATTCTACCTCTGAGCTACGGGTGCTATATATATATATATATAGGCAAGAAACTATGTCAATTTCATACTTACAGGCATTTATAGATGATGGAATAAAAAAAATAAGAAAACAGGAAAACGACCGACCAGTTTCAATTCCAAGATGTTTTCATATTTTATTATTCCATCTATTATTATTCCATCATCTATAAATGCCTGTAAGTATGAAATTGACTTAGTTTTTTGCCATTATAAAATTTTGTGCCTATAATAATAATATATATATATATATATATATATATATATATATATATATATATATATTATTATTTTTTTAGATCAAAACTTGTTTGAAATAAATAATTGTAATACCAAACTCTGCATTCCAAAAGCTAAACAAAGTACTAAAATGCAAATGAAGCTGCTATCAATTAACCATCATAGACAATCGCACCTACCTACCATTAGCTTGGAACAGGCTTGCCTCCCAGAGAGTAAAACACAATGCCTCCTTGGTCTCACACTCTCAGCGGACCTCAAGTGAAATGACTATATCGAATCCATTGCTAAATCTGCTGCTATGAAAGTCGGTTCTCTGTGCAGGGCTCGGAAGTTTTTTTCCGTCTGAATCTATCCTGCACATATATAAATCTACTATCCGCTATTCTCCTCGGGGTTCTTGACAAAATACAACGGAGAATCTGTAATGTGATCGACACCGACTTGGCAGACTGCCTGCAGTCACACTCTCACCTGCGTGACATAGCTTCCCTGTGTCTCTTCTATAAATACTTTCACGGCTTCTGTTCCAATGAACTTAGATCACTGGTGCCCCCTAGGTACGAATTTGCATAAGATACTAGATTGGCAACTGGGTCCCACCCTTTTACAGTTAAACCAATAAAATGTAACCACAATTTCTACTCCAACAGCTTCTTTTCTCGCACTTCCTACCTGTGGAATTCCCTTCCACATGATTGCTTCCCTGACAGCTACAATCTCCAGGAGTTTAAATGTAAGGTCAATAGACACCTCCTAATGCACTAACTCACACCCATTCTCTCAAACACTCTTCCTATATGCCTCCTTACCCGTCTATCACCCTCCTTCTGACATTTCCTATATCTAATCACTCTCTCAGCACCTTCCTCTATGTAACCCCCTGCGCAATAGTGGCAGTAGAATACCTTGCTTGGGGTGTAATGATTTAAAGAAAAATTTCATTAGAAACAAAGAAAAGAATGATGAACTGTTATGTGATGTCACTCCTTCTCTATGGCAGTTAATTCTGGGCAAACAGTAGTGGCTCCACAGAGGGATGCTGAGAATGTCATGGATGGAGTGGCCAGTATACTACCCAGTGTCATGGAGAGCACGGGCTCAAGGCAGGAGATCAGTAATCTAGTGATGTCAGGATTAAGGAAAATGTAAGCAAAAAGCACATATCTATTCAGAAAAAGACAGCTGAAATTTCTTGAACACATACTAAGGAAGAAAGATTTCAAGAATTTGACACTTACAAAACATCAAAGGTAAAAGGACCAGGTAGGAAGTAACTTGTGTGAATGAATCGGGGGCTGGAAGGATGGTAAAAAGACAAGCATTACTAAGTCTTACAAGTGATGGGAAGTTGTAGCAAGCCAGGATTGCCTGATGGAACATGATCTATGGAAGATACTGTATTATCACTTTATGAATTCTTGATGTATATTTTATTTTTTGATTTTAACTTTATTTATACTTAAAAATAACATTAAATTTTTATTGTGACATTTTAGAAAATTTATAAGTATATGATGTAAAAAAAAACATCCATAATTCCTGATTGTTGGTGTCCCATACTGAGTTCGTAATGGCATTTTTCAGGGAAATTTAAGCTACTTTGTGCCTATCTACTTTGTGTGACAGGTTGTACTATGTCACATGGTACAAACATCAAGAAGAACAACCACTGGAAGAAGTGGATTCATGCCTTTCCCAAGGCCATTGGTGTTAACTCCTATAATCGGAATTTGAACTCTATTCTCTTAATTCATTTTTATGTTGTTAACCATGAGGATAACTCTATATACAGCACATCGTAGCAAGACTTCTGTTAGAGCATTTTAACAGTATTGAAGCTAACATTGCACATATTTTAAAGAAAGGAATAAATGTCCTTTTGAGAATTTGTTCATTAAAACAAATTTTATTTTATTTTTACAGTGTGTGTGTTCTTTTGTTCAACCGCAAACGAGAGGTGTTTGTCTTTGTGAAGCAGTTCAGACCAAGTAAATATTGACTTTTCATCTCCTTCCTTATAATAAGAAAACAATTTTTTTTCTTTACTTAGAGCTTCTTAAAGGCAGCCTGATATCAAATCACTTGCTCTTTATAGAATTCCTGTTATGAGTTTCAGTCAGTTAAGTGCCATACGTGATACACATTGATATTGTAAATATTAGATGGCTGTTGTTACTGCTTAGGATAGGAGAAATGTAGCACTACAGCCAACAGTAGAAATTTTTTAAAATAGAGAACTTATACAGGCTTTGTTTTCCACATAAAAATATGTCCAATAAATGTTTCAGTCTTCAAATTTCAAGAAAGCATTTTCATCATTACATAGATTTTCAAACTGTCATTTTTCTGGATGCACATGTGGTATAATGGTTAACAGCTTGGTAATAGAATCCAATCTACCAAGTTTAAATTAACTTTGTTACGTTCACACAAATACCTTTGGGAAAGTTATAAATTCCTCTTCCCTCTAGTTAGAAGTTAAACAGTAGAGTAGATAGCCTTGGTTGGCGACCAGTCTAGAAGGGCAACTCTGAATTCAAAATTGTATGTATCCCTGGCAAAGTACATGCAGCTATGGAAAGGATTAGAAAGTTCACAATTGCAACATCGGGGTGAAGACTTAATACATTTAAGTTCAACATTTTGTTTAATGGAAACTTTTTACTTTTAATGATTCAAAAAGGCACCATTTTTTTTTCTTTAAATATGCATAGAACTAATTGCAAACATAAAAATCCTAGATTATTCATGCAGAAAATATAAATAATGAATTTGTGAAGTTATTTAAATATGGCAGCCATTTTTTTATGGTACAGGTCGTGTTACCGTCCTTTGGATGTTTTAAATTGTAATGATTTAAAAACAAGTTTCTTTCTTACATACAACAAGAGAGTGAATGGCAGACACAAAACACTAGATTACACATGCAGAAAATATAAACAAAGCAATTGCAAAATTACTTAAGGCTCGACTATCATTTACTAGACCCATGGTCCTGAATGTAAAGAATGCTTGAATAAAAAAGTTAAGTAAATGGAATAAGCCTCATCAACTAAAACAGTGAAACAATCTCATCACAATATTTTGAACAATCAGATCACCATAATTATATCTTACTACTTAACTACTTACTTATAGCCTTACTACTTTATCTACTGTTAATTGTAATTAGCAATGCGAACGTGAGTTGTGGTGAAGCGGATATTGGCTCAGAACGACAAATCGACTTACCGAGTTCGAATTCCAGTTGAATTTCTTGCATTCACTTACACACAAATACTCTTGGGAAAGGTATTAATCCGTCTCTTCCCTCCAGTTATGGATTAAATAATAGAACAGATTGAGTTCTAGAGCCTTGGTCGGCAACCAGTCTACTTCAGAAAGTAATGGCAACCTACTGTGGGGTAATCTTTTGCCCAGTCAGTCATGTCTCTTTTGAGACATGATCACCCAAGCTTGTATCATATATGGCACTTAACTGACTAACTGAATTGTAATTAGGTTGAATATAATTTCTTCAAGGTGGGTTTAGCATAAATCATCATCATCATCATCATTTATCCATCACACCCAGATGGTGCATAGGACAGCAGCTTTTTGTTGCTGTTTCTGTAACAAAACTGTTTTTTACGGGGCAGGGTTGTTAGCTCTGCACCCAACCCCCAAAACTGGTGGATCATTCTTGGTCCTTACGTTTACAGCACCTGATATTCCCAAATTGTCACCCATTTAAGTAGTGACCAGGCTCGATGTTGCTTAATTTCAGTGATCAGCCGGGAACCGGTGTATTCAACACGATATAGCCATAGACCTAGCATAAATAACAGTTGATTTATTATATTAAATTATTAGTTGCTATTCTGAGGCTTTCTTTTTTTTTTAATATATAATTCACTTACGTGCAAATACCCTTGGGAAAGGTATTAATTTGTCTCTTCCTTCCAGTTATGGGTTAAATAATAGGACAGATTGGGTTCTATAGCCTTGGCTGGCAACCAATCTACTGCAGAAAGCAATGGCAACCTACTTTGGGATAATCTTCTGCCCAGTCAGTAATGTCTCTTTTGGGACATGATCACTCAAAGCATGTATCATGTATGGCTTATAACTGAATTATGATTCCATGTTTATAAGAGTGTGAATGATTAATAATGGAAATGATTAATCTTGGAAGTTCAGACAATAGAAGAAATCTTTACAACATATTAGTCGAAGCATTATTAAAAACAGCAAAAAAAATGAAGATTATAGTCTAAAAATGGACCTGAAATAAGTATATTGTTGTAACTTTTCTCTTTTTGTAGTTATTTATATGAACCGAAGTGAAACTTATGAAGAAGATGGTGTCACCAAAATTGACTCTAACAAGTTCAGTGGGAAACTGGGTGTCACAACAGAGTTGTGTGCTGGCATTGTTGACAAGAATTTATCACTGCAAGAAATCGTACAGGAAGAAATCCTAGAAGAATGTGGCTACAAGATTCCACTCGACAGCATTGAGAGAGTCGTCTCATATAGGTGCGAAACTATTTTTCTTTTCTCCTTTTTTCTTTTTCATTGTCTATTTTCGAAACTTCTGCCTTCAAATTTATAGATTGCTTATGAGGGCCACAAATTTTAATTATTATTTTGTGATTATGAGAAAGATATCCATGATTATTATTTTTTTTTGTGAAGGATTTGAATCCACTTTTTTTGAGAAGGATTTGAATTTTGTATAGTCTGATTACCATTTAGAAATGCAATGAAAGTTATTGGCAGAAAATGAAATTGAAGCATCTTATGTTGCACTTATGCCTTTGAGAAAAGCATGAATCCACTTCCCTTGATATATTATTTCATGACCAGATACCTTAAAAGATCTTGTTGCTCGTATGGTGTATTAGCTGTTAGAGTGTTTTGGAAGTTGGGGCTAAGTGAGTACTTGAGCCAAGTACTCTCTTATAATTACATTATTACTTATCTATAAGTCTACAATTCATCCATGCTTAGAATATCGCTTCCACATATGATCCTGCTATTTACCTTGAGCTTCTTGATAAAATACAAAGAATCAGCAATATTATTGGTCCTGACAGATCAGCTCCAGTAACTTTCCCACAGCTGTGCCTTTCTATAAATACTCTTGTGGTAATTGTTTGAATGAGGTCTTTGCTATGGTACTTAGACTTTTGAATTTAAGTGCAATACTAGACTTGCATCAAGATCATGCCAGTTTACAGTTGAGCTGGCTAGATGTAACCATAATTTGCTATGGGCAAATAGTGAAACCCCAAAAAAAACAAAACACTATGAAAATATAAAACTATATTTTTATAGTAAAAATATCAGCAAGTCATTAAAATATTACCAGCAGTACATTTTTATGGTAAAAATATTACCAGCAGTACATTTTTATGGTAAAAATATTACCAGCAGTACATTTTTTAGGTTAAAAATATTACCAGCAGTACATTTTTGTGGTTAAAAATACCAGCAATTTATTTTAATATAAAAAAAAAAAATTACCAACAATACATAAAATCATAAAAGTTATAAAATTGTTCAAAATATTTAGATTTCGGTATTAAATAACCTGTAGAGGTTGATAAGCTGCTGAACAAAATCAATCAATTAACCACCCATCTAATCTTATTACTCTAAATATTATTTTTAGTGGCTACACATGTTTGAATAGAAGCCCTGTTGTTTTAAACAGTGTGATTTATGTCTACCAGTCTGCACATTTGAGAGACTTAAAGAGAATGTCTTTTCTGGCAGTTAATCTTAAGTTATTTTGTTTGCATTTTGGAAACAAAATGACTTCATTATTAAAAATTTGTAAATGAAAATTGATGTTTTTAATGAAATATATGTTTGATGCCTTGGCACACATCATTAGAGATGTTTTTAGATGTGGTTCATTAGGGGGTTTTGAGTCTTCAACATCATACCCTCTCTCCACAGTGAGCCAGCTGATATTGGTTGGCTATCAATTTGTGTGCCTTCTGTCAGCTATAAATTCTCTCATTTTTAATCACAAGCTGTGGCTCCTTTTGGTAATTTATAGTCCAATCACATAATTTCTAATTCACCGACAATTTACACTCTTCTATAAAAACGGAAGCAAACACAGTAGTGGTTTCAATCTGGTAAGAAATATGGCGATCCACTTGGCATGAAGTGGCAATTAACAATCTTAGTTTCCCCTTACTTTGTGTGACATATATATATTTGTCTGTTTCCGGCCTTCTTCAGGTGCTAGGAATTTTGAACCGAAATCTTTATTACAATCACTGGGGTATATAATCTTCATTCCTTGTGTAGTACTGCTTCTTTTAGTAGTCATGAGTTATCTCCCTCTAACCCTGTAAGTTACTTGTTCATGACTGCTGTAGCTTGATATTGAACTCACAACTCTTTGGGTCAAATCACAGGGACTAACCAATCTATATCCTTAAGGACACATGGCCCAGTGGATATAGTAATTCTGAATTGCAAAAGGCTAAAGGTAAATATAGGAAAAGAAAAATTATATGGCTCAACCCCACTATTCTATAGACTATCAACAATTAACATTGGTAAGATCTTAACTGAATAAGTAAACATTTTCATGATAACCCCCTGAGTAAAATATTCAATAGGAAAATGATCAAGATTAGTTATTCATCTACTAATAATATGTATACCATTATTAGCTTCCACAATAACCAAATCTTGAAGTGTAGTAAATCCAATACAGAAATAGGATTATACCCTACCCTGTAATTGTAGATCTAGATATAACTGTCCGGTTGTGGGTAAATGTAATCTATAAGGCTCCAATATACCCTAAGGAAAATAAGGAGAAATATAATGTTCTTGCATTTACTTATGCACAAATACCCTTGGGAAAGGTATTAATCCATCTCTTCCCTCCAGTTATGGGTTAAATAATAGGACAGACTGATATTAAAAAATCAGTTATTGAAGACACCACATGGTAGAAACCTAGGTCAGGTAAAAACTCAATTACAAATGAAGATATATAGAGTTCAATCTCCTGTTTTGTAGACTATCAATCATGGTAAGATCTTTCTTAAACTAATAAGTAAACATTTTCATAATGATAACCCCCTGAGTAAAATATTCAATAGGAAAACGATCAAGATTAGTTATTCATCTACTAATAATATGTATAACATTATTAGCTTCCACAATAAACAAATATTGAAGAAGTGTAGTAAATCCAATACAGAAAATAGGATTATACCCCACCCACCTATAATTATATATATATATATATATATTATTTTTTTTATTTTATTTTTTTAATCATTTCACCCCAAGCAAGGCATTCCACTGCCACTATTGCGCTTGGGGCTACATAGGGGGAGGTAAATAGGAAGAGTGGTTAGATATAGAAAATGTCAGAAGGGGGGGGTGATAGATAGTTGGGTGGGTGGGAAGAGTGTTTGAAAGAATGGAAGTTAGTTTGTTAGGAGGTGTCTCTTGACCTTACATTAAAACTCCTGGAGATTGTAGCCGTCGGGGAAGCAGTCATGTGGAAGAGAATTCCACAGTCGGGAAGTGCGAGGAAAGAAACTGATGGAGTAGAAGTTGCAGTTGCATTTTATCGGTTTCACTGTAAAAGAGTGGGATCTAGTTGCTAATCTAGTATCTCGTGCAAATTCGAACCTAGGGGGCACCAGTGATCTAAGTTCATCGGAGTAGAAGCCGTGAAAGTATTTATAGAAGAGACACAGGGAAGCCACGTCATGCCGGTTAGAGAGAGACTGCAGGCGGTCTGCTAAGTTGGTATTGATCACATTACAGACCCTCCGCTGTACCTTGTCTAGAAGCCCAAGGAGAATAGCAGGGGCACCTGACCAAATATGGCAAAGTGTCCAGTTGAGAATAAATGTAGATCTGCAAATCTATCGAGCCACCATCTACCCTAAGGAAAATAAGAAGAAATATAATGTTTATATCCGAATTTAAGGTATCAAACAGCTCTTTCCCGAAAATACTGGAAATCAAAAGTAAAATAACCTAAACTCGCAGATAAAGTGGAGGCTGATAGGCAAGGCTAGGGCCCCTAATAGCTTAAAAGACAGATGTAATCTATGTTTAACAGAAAAAATTAAAATTTTGAAATTTCAGTATCAGAATGTACTTCTGAATAAATGTAGAGAGATCATTAGTATGTGTCATCACAGAAATAAATTTAAATTCCAATAATTATCCTATTCTTCCATTTAGTCACAGTAGAATTTTTAAAAAAAAATTGGCTAAGCAGCAACCTTTCCCCTCCTACCTACCACTACTAACCCAATGGTCAAACTACAGACCTCCCACTACCATAGATGAAATTACTACAAAGATTCCACTAGCTTAACCTCATAATAGCTAATATTCCTCCACCCCTTCCTTTACTAGCCCATCCTCCAACATTAAAATTTTTCCTCATTCTTTGTTTAAATAGGGTTAACAATGCAGGTCTTAAGTGACATGTTGAAAATGGCTATTTCCCCTCTAAATTTTATCTGAATTTACAGCTCTCACACCCTGACTGGGCACTCTGGAAGAATGGTAGACTTTGAAAAACAGTAGCTACTCTAGCATCTACGCATCGTTTATGCAGCAATGAATTAGAACACTCTCAGCTATTGGGCGTGTGTATAATGATAATGTACACACTAAAAAGTCTGCCTCCTTCTTCCGAGTGCCCATAGCTTAGAAGTAGAATTGCCGACTGACGCCAATTCGGTCGGGTTTCAATCCTGGGTAAAAAACAATCAGATGTTTAATTGTACTGATGAGCTGTGATACAGTGAAACAGATCTGTCTGCAGATGACTGTATATATATATATATATATATATATATATATATATATATAAAACCAATTCTACTCACTCTTATCTTATTTCCATTCATGTTAATCATCCAAATAACGAAACAAAAAAATTACCCTAGTCAGGATTCCATTGTCACATGTCGTTTTAGGTTCTACTCAAAGACCCACTTTCTAGTTCCCTTAAAAAAAAAAAGAAAGGAAAAAATATATATATATATCAACTGCAACTTCCATTCCTTTCCCTTCACTTCCTTACTGACTGCCAATCACTTGATCTTTTAAAACATGACCATCTAGATGCTTCTTCTGCTGCTGTTGTAATTGAGCAAATTGCCTTGTTCTTTTCCAAGTCTGTTACTCTTTAATTTTGACAGCATCTTACACAGTGACTGCCTAGTGAAGCCTCTGCATCCAATTTCAATTGTGCTCTCCAACCCTGCTATTTGCATTCTTCTACAATATCTAAATAAAGTTTCCTTTTATTGGCTTCATCCATATTTTCTTTCTGAGGAAATGTTAATTCTAACATAATGACTTACATGGTCTTTTCCAAAAAAATAGCCATGCCCAAATGTAGCTGAGTATCATTTTCAAGGGAAATTTTGGCAGTTTGCTTATATTTACTACTAGCAGCATAGCCCAGCGTTGCTCGGGTGTAATGAAAGCTTTAAAACTAATCCATGGTCCTGGAGCTCAGACTCTTTGGACATTGGCACGAAAGACTAAAAAGCAATAGTTGTTTCCAGTTAAAACAAAACAGTAGACTGAAAGAAAAATGAATGGATGTAAGTCAAATTTTGATTTCCTGGTATCGATATCAAATAAGTTTTTTTTCGTCGTAAACTGAATTTTTAAGGCTAAATAAGTCCTCTGAGTAAATGGTATCATGGCTGAGACTAAGAACTACAATTATACTTACTTAGAGCCAAACCCGAAGCAAAAACTAAAATAAAAGGGCTGAAAAACTGATTTTGATCAGACCTGGTAGGATATCGGGGTATCGATTTCCAATATCAAAGTCAAATAAGTCATCCAAGGATAGAACTGCAACCTTGAAACTTCTGAATATTGTTTCTTATGTCTTTGTCTATGAGTGTATCAAATTTTATTAAAATCAGACCACTCCTTCTATAACCCGATTTTTTTTGATTTTCAATATTTATCAGGGGTACCTCAACACCAAACCTAGCTAAGAACACTCGTAGACGCTTATAGTACAACTGTGTAAATTTTCAAGAAAATTGGTTCAGCCCTTTCAGAATCTATAGGTAACGAACACACACACATACACACACAGACAAAGTTCCATTTATAAATAAGTTTAGATTTAGATAGATCATTTTTCAGTTCAAGAACTGAGGACAGATGTTTTCTTTTGTCTTTTCCTTTTCTCCTGCTCTGATGAAATTCATCAGCTTATTAGGTTCATATCAATTTGTTTGGAGACTTCTCAAGACTATTGTTGCAATGGCTCTTAAAACTTTGTCATGGCGCCACTAGTAACACCCTTCTCTCAATACCCTCCATTCAATATGTGTTGGCAGGATTCTCTCTTCTGACACAATGGACATGGTGGAGACTTGCTCTTTCCCCATGTGTGAAAGTTTACTGGTCTAGGTAATGTATCATACACTGCCTGTATAAAGAAACTTATATTACTGGGATTAGCATACCTGGAGATCTGTTAAGGATTTTTTTTTTCTGTTTCCCTATTTTGTCCAGGCTTTTTGCTGACCTAAGGCCACCTTGCTTGCTCTAATTTCCTCCAAACCTATTCTCACTTCATATTGAAGACAGTGTTTTCGGTCTTTTTTTAAATTTTTTCCCCTTCATGTATTGGGACAGTAACCTAGGCTTGATCTGCTCACTGCCACTGTACATGGTGGCACTTTCTGTCTTGACCTTTGCTATGCTGCACTGAGCTTATACAATGTCTTCTCTCAGATCAAACTTCAATTCCTGCTTTTGAAACTTTAGGATTTTTCAAATCCCTATATAGGATTGCCTCACTTCAAACTACTAAACTAATCCTCTGAAGGGGAGTTGCAATACAGTCTATACTCCACACAAATCTGCACTGCTCAAACTTCTCAATCGATCTTCTTAAATAGACTAACTTTTTTCATATTCTCAACTATTGTTGATACCACTTCATATAATGTCAGAGCCCATAAAATATGAATTAGCATATTGATATATCTATGCCTTAAAATGGCCTGGCAGCCCTGACTTGTTCACTTTGCTCAACTTTACTTCAATGTTTATAAAACATTTCTGGATAAAATTTGTATCTTTTAAATCAGCATTGAAAATTTAACCCAGACACTTAATTGTTTTTTTTTTCTTTTAACAAAAGAAAATGGATAGTGGTTCCTGCAACCTTAAAACTGAACTTTTCTATCACAATCCTTCTCTTCCATATTAATGATCTCAATATTGTTGGCTTAAACTGCTTTTATCCCCCAAGTCTTTATATTTTCTAAACCTCGTAATATCCACTGACATCTAGAAACAGAAGATGTAGTAACTATCAGCTCATCCATATATGCACGGATCAAAGGTTGTTGTACTCAGTTTCTCATCAGTGGTCCCCAACACTCATATTCTGCCGATTTTTTACCAGCATGTTCATGGATAAAATGAATAATATCACTGAGCTTGTACATTCCTCTTTCTAGCCAATGCCAATCGAAAGATATCAAATCTGCTGAAATCATTGTAATAATCTTATTTAAGAGAACCTCGGCGTGGTGTAATGGTTAGCAAGCTCATCTCGCTAGAATCATTATAACTGAGTAGTGAGTTCGATTTTCACTGGGTACCTCCTACTTTTGGCTGTGCGTTACATCTAAGCTACATTTAGAAAATCACCTTCTTCCAGGTTGGGCGCAGGGCTAACAACCCTTCCCCTTAAAAAACAGTTTGTTATGGAAACAGCAAAAACGCTGCCCTACACACCATTAGGTGTAAGGAAAAATTAATCTTGTTTAAGATTCTTTACACATATAGGAACATGGTATCTTCTTAGAGCTTCCTCAGCTAATTTATGTCGAATGGATTCATATGTATTAGCAAGGTTCAGCCACAATACAACTAGATCACCTATTCCTTTAGTTTCTCTTAAGGGCTGTGTTATCACACCTATATGCTCCACAGGCAAGCTGGGATGTCTGCGATCCTACCCTTCTGTACTGAGGTATCTATGGAATTGTTGGCAACAATTCCGAAGTTATCAGGACAAGATACTGAAGAAGATTTTGTTCTTGGTGTCCTGCAAAGAAATTATTCTGAACTGTTCAATTCCTTCAGAGTTTTTTCTTCTTTAGGAATCCACACTCCATTTGTGAACCTTGACTGCTTTTTGATATCTTCCGGAGATGTGCCTAAATATTCGGACACAGCTTATAATAGGTACCATAGTGCACACTGTCAATATGATTTCCTTTTAATTCTTTCAAAGTTGATGCCCTCTTTTGAGAGTTCAAGGTTCAATATTGTATTATCTTAGATTCTTTGCATTATCTTAATTGCTGAGTGTCTCTCATAGGAAAGAATTTATTTCTTCAGTCATACACACATGATTACTATTTCTTTTATTGCCAATGTGTGTTGTGGCCATGGCCATATCTGACTACCAGGGGCCCGGACCCGTGCCCCATCCGTGCAATCATAGTGAAAATCCGAGCAAGGAAAAATGTCTTCGTCAGAAATCAAACTAAACAATTCTCGAAGAAAGAAAGAAAAACGAAGAAAACATCCGAATGAAAGCAGTAAAAATCTGTTTGTTTATTTATTAATTTTGGGAGAAATGACTGGTTATACTCAGAAAGTCCGAACCTGATTTCCTGCTTTCATTCATGTTCTGTGCCTAATTTCCATTGGAATAGCCCCCAAAAATTCGCAAAAATCATAGTTTCTGGAAACGGATGACACTGATGACGTCATCACATTGTCAACTAATAAATCCGGGCAATTTTCTCTGTGCCCAGTGTTTTTTTAGCATCAGCTATGGCCCTGGTTGTGGTGCAGTTGATATCGACTCGGAATGACAAATCGGGGAGCCGAGTTCAAATTCCAGTTGAATTCCTTGCATTCACTTACGCACAAATACTCTTGGGAAATGTATTAACCCATCTCTTCCCTCCAGTTATGGGTTAAATAATAGGACAGATTGGGTTCTGTAACCTTGGCTGGCAACCAGTCTACTGCAGAAAGCAATGGCAACCTACTGCAAGATAATCTTCTGCCCAGTTAGTCATGTCTCTTTCGAGACATGATCACTGAAAGTGTGTATCACATGTGGCACTTAACTGACTGACTGAATCATTTCGCAAAACCAAAAGTATTTGAAATAAAGGTTGCTCTTTTCCTAACCCTCTTTCACACACTTTCTGTGACCTCATACTCTACAATGAGTTTATCACTCAGTGTATCTTGGAGTTCTTAAAGGAATGGTTTTTCCACCTCCTTTGCTTTTTTTGTGTTGTTTCCTTTGGGATCAAGCTCAAGTCACAGCTGGTGAATTTTCTTTTCCTGACATTTATTTCTGAGTTCTTTCTTGAGCTCCTTTTTGAACAAAACTGAATATTTTTGACAAATAACTAACAACAACAGTCACCATTGGGTGCAACTTGCTCTCTGTTCCCTTTCAATATTGTTTGTTAAATATCACTTACCTCCGATGTGAATTGCTGCCATTCATTCTTTTAGTGTGCAGCCGGCCATTTAATCCACTTTCTGATTACTCTGTCTGAATTTTGAATGACCAACATATGTAGGAACTCTTTCTGGTGTACCTCTTAACTATCTGCACATTGAGTCAATCTCTCTCTCTCTTTTCTCCCTAAATATAGCATTTACTTGGTATTAGCATTGCCTGCTTTTAATATTTTATATAAACTGTACTTAAAATTTCTTTTCTTTTTCATATTTTGAAACAATTATTTAATGTTGGTTTTACATTCATTTACTTAAAAACAAGAACCTGGTATACTTTGACCCATTTATTTTGGGTAATATCACAAGAGTAGCAAAGAATTTTGAAAATTTCAATTTCTAAATTGATTTTCTCAAATGTTGGTATAATTTAGAAATAAAATAATTTGTGTATTTTTTTTTTATATTGGGTTGGCCAAAATGTTTGTTTGGTTTAAGTTAATTTTCTATTTAATAAGCAAACAAATATCATGGCCCAACTATCTAGACTTGTCTAACACTAGTTCTAGGATTGATCTACTCTAGAGAATATTAACTGATATGAGCTATCTCCCTAAGCAAGAAAAGTAGGAGAATCATTTACCTCTGTAGATTGAATAAAGGGTTTGGTTTTAACCTTTAGCACTCTGTAGGTGACTATTTTTGGCAAACAAAATGTTAGTCCTGTCACTGCAAGATGAGTTTGAATTTCTTGGTTGTGTAGTCATAACCTTCTATGGCAACACTTAAAATAACCTTGACTGAAACTGCCCTGTTGGCAGGGCTTTAGAATACGTCAACTGCACCTCTGCAAGGGGGTAAAAGTCCCCCAAGGGTGCCACCTGTTGGCTGTGGGTGGCGACCCGTAACGCCTGGGGACGGAATCCTGGTGGTTGAGAAGTTCATGACCCAGGTGCAAAGAGGTCATGTTCCTTCAACACACCACTTTGGCCCTTACCTGGGCTAGACAGGCGGTTGGAGAGGCCCGACCCGATCAGTCGGCTGGTCCCAACATGCCCTAGCTCATATATATTTCTTTCTATCCCAGTAGTATTATTGAAATTATATTAGTGGAACATTTCACATTCCTTTATCTTATATGAGCTAGAAGGTGGGGGCTGAGGGTCAACTCTGTTGAGAGCAAAAGACTTTTTCATCACTGCTAAATTGAAGTCCTATAACCAAAATTTTGCAGAGGCTCAAGACTTGGTCTCAATATGAGTATACTGGTCATGTATCCCTGTCTCAGCCAAGGCGAATGGGTTTCCCCCTTGGTTCATTCCCTTCTCAAGTTGGACTCCGTGGTGGGTGGTGGAACACAGAGCCAGTGAAAATAAAAAAAAACAAAACATGGCATCTTTGAATAAAAAAACTAAAAGAAATTTATTCAAATTGGACTCTGAATGTGAAACAGCGGACTTCTCCAGATTCATTATCATTGAATCCTTGGAAGAGGTCTGTCTCACTAAATTCTCCCTATTCTTGATTGAAAGAGTTATCTCTACTCGAGCAACCCAAAAAAATGTTAAAAAATTGAGAAATGGAAACTTACTTGTCGAGGTGGATAACAGGAGACAAGCAGAAAACCTCCTAAAAATGAAAAAAATTCATGATTCCAAATGCAAAGCCTATCCACATGAGAGGCTAAACACTTCCAAAGGTGTAATCAGAAGTTGGGAGTTGGCTTTAGCCTCAGAAGAGGAAACAAGAGAGGCCCTGGGAAAACAGGGAGTGACAGATATAAAAAGATTAAACATTAGAAAGGGTGACAAAAAAGTTGAAACTAATACCTATATATTGACTTTTAATCAGCCCCAAACCCCTAAAATGTTCAAAATAGGATATTATCTGGAGAAAGTCGAACAGTACATTCCAGCTCCCTTGAGGTGCTTCAAATGTCACAAATTTGGACACCACAGGGACACTTGCAGAGGACGACAGACATGTGCCAAATGTGGAGAAAAAGAACCAAATTATAAAGAGGAGGAATGTTCGAAACCATTAAGATGTCCAAATTGTCAACAGGACCATCCGGCATATGCAAGATCTTGTGACGTTTACAGGAAAGAAAAAGAAATCATTGAAGTAAAACATAAGAGAAATGTATCTTTTCTGGAGGCCAGGAAAATTATAAAGGTCTATATGGGTGAGATTAGCTATGCTTCTGTTACACGGAGAGCTGAAACAACCAATGAAGGAAAAAATATAGAATACTAATTGAAAAACTTATAAATTTAGACCCATGTGAGTGAACAAACTTCCAGGCAGAGCTAAAGAAAGAACACACCAATAGCACTCAACAAACACTTCAATTGGAAGCCCCTACTCAGATTAAAAAAACCCATGATAAAATAAAGAATGAAAAAGAAATAGCAAAAGAAAACATCAGACACAGAACACTCCTACTAAAAAACAGAATTTGCAACGATCATCAATCTGTCTTTCAACTTCTAAAAGTGACAACAATGGGAAAAATAATATACAAAACCCTGAATCAAACAAGGACAAAGAAGAATGCCCATCACAATCTAAGAGAAACCATACTCCATATTCCTCATGGGAACGTATAAAGATTTCAAACTTAAGTCAACCTACAGAACCATCAACTTCGAAGTTTGACACAGAAAATGGGTTTAGTTTTCTGGAAATCATTGAGCTGAACACTAAAAACAAATAAAAAAAGAGCAATAACCCCAATTCAGAAAAATTACACACCAAAAAATAAAATTACAAAATAATGCAATCCTACGGTGGAATTGCAGAGGAATCTGGGCTAATTAATACACCATAAAAACCTAAACAATTAATTTACTGTTGGATAATACTACATTGGAACTTTACCCACTGTAAATAAAACTGGTAGTGGAAAAACTACATCAATTGGCCATGCAAATAAATCAATCTACTTGATATAAATAACCAACTTATACCAGATAGAAACATCTGAAATCATTTACCAGAGTTTATCAGAGTAAGAATAAATGAGCTGTGGTTTAAGGATATTATCCTTAAATTATGTTTACAAAGTATATATATTTAATATATATGCACAGTCTGGATTTGGCATTAAATGACCCATAGCGGTTGATATGCCATAAAACCCAAAACAAACAAACTTGACTGAAATTGAGCGCCAGGCTACTGCAATTTCAAACATACAAACATATATATATATATATATATAAAACACTATATTTTTAGAGAATTCTATGTACAGTAAAAGGAGAAGTAATATTTATAAATGATGCAGAGTGCTAAAGGTTAAGTTAAAAGATTGACTAAAAAGACACTTGTGAAGGTCAGAGGGTACAACATCAGAAATGTTGTTAGTATAATATCCAAAGATTGTCACACTGATTCAAATAACAAAGCATATAATAATAATAATAATAACAATATCAATAATGATAATAATAATAATAATAATAATTCCTTATTTTAAAAAAATTCCAACAAAAATTCTATTTTTTTTTTTTAATTTTTTTTTTTTTTTTTTTCAGAGGTGGAGTGAGTACAACTGGTGCTTGTGCAACCTTGTTTTATGCTGAGATTTCCGATGAAATGAAAGTTGGAAAAGGTGGTGGGGTTGAAGAAGAAGGAGAAAGGATTGATCTTATTGAAGTACCTGTCTCGGAAGCAAAGGCTTTTGTCATGGATGAATCAATACCAAAACCTTCAGGAATTATGTTTGCTGTCTTTTGGTTTTTTGACACAAAGTGGAAGAAATAAATTATAAATAATTGTTTGAGAATTATGTCTGAGATTTTTAAGCCCAAGTTCTGAGCATCTTTGATAATGTTTTGGGAAAGAGAATAAAGACCTGTTGACATCTCGACTACATATCTAACAAAAATGTAATGTCAATTGTTATCTTGTTCGTTTATTGTTTCCTCTCTCCTTAATATTTTTTCCTATATTCTCTAACACTTAGTAACCCCGGGCTTCTTAGTGGTTTTCTTTCTTTCCTTATTGAAAAAGTCTTAGATTATTGATGACAATTCTGTTAAAACCTAAACTAAAGCGCCTTTTCTGTAAGATCTTAGCAGATATCAATTCTCATTTATCCTGATTACATAACTATTTATTGTTGTCTTAATAATAAATCTGATCAGTTTGATAAGGTCATATTGGTAGCTGATTTTAAAAAAAATAACCTACAATCTGTTGTTAATTGAGGCAAGGAGTGGCTTGTTAATTTTAACATCTCTATAATTCTTTCATTCTGAAAGAATCCTTTTTACCTTCCATCAGCATGGCTGGTGCTAACCTCCAGGTAAGTGACTCATTGCACCTTCTTGGACTAACGTTTTAAGCTGATATTAAGTGGAAAGAGTATATTAATCTGCAGCTAAGAAAGTTGGTTCACTGTGTTGAGCTAGACAATTTTTCTTTCCAGAATCTATCTTAAATATCGATAAGTTTACCATACGTCCTTGCTTTGAATATTGCTGCCATCTGGTGCTCCTGCTAAATATTTAGAGATCCATGATAAAATCGAAAGATGCTGCATCTCAGCTTCAATCACTTCAACCACTGCCATAACATGGCTGGGCTTTTTCTATAAATGCTTTCATGATAATTGTTCTCATGAACTTTTCTTTATGATACCTAGATTTTATGAATGTGTTTCTACAGAAGGATGCTGTGGATATCATGGACCGAGCATGTGAGCAACGATGAGGTGTTGGAAAGAATGGCAACGAGAAATTAATAATGAGCATCAAGAGACAATTGAAGTTCCTGGGACATTTAATGAGGAAGAAGGGCTTGGAGAACCTGATACTGACAGGCCAGATAGAAGGAAAGAGAGACATAGGGAAACAACAGATAACATATTTGAAGGGCCTGAGCAGGTGGATGACAGAATGGGGGTTGTATGGTGTAACAGGAGAAAGTGTGCTAAGAGCCACCAGGGATAGGGATAGGGAGATGTGAAAATCCATGATCGCCTATGTCCTGAAAGGACAAGGCACATAGAAGAAGACTATTAGGTCAATGCAAAAGTTTTTGTGAATTTAAAATTTCATCTTGAAAATGAAAAACTGTGTTTTTGAAAATCTTTATTCATAACAATAACAACCTTTGCTCTCTATAACTTGATTCCATCTTTCAACGAGATTATAAATGCCTCGCTTGTAAAATTCTTTGAGTTTTGATGTGGAATATCAATCTAACTCATGTTCAATCTCCTCTCGGGATGTTAACCTAAGGCCATCTAAATGGTTTTGTAATCCTTGAAATAAGTGATAATCCGAGGGAGCTAGGTCAGGAGAATATGCAGGATGGGGCAAGACTTCCCAACCAACTTCTCCTAGGAGATCTTTGATCAGTAGTGCTGTGTGAAGACGAGCTATATCATGATGGAAGATGACTCGCCTTTTCTGTTGACTAAAGAAGGTCGTTTTCGGATCAAAGCAGTTTTCAAATGACGCAGTTGATCACAATAGAGAATAGCAGTAATGGTTTGACAGTTGTCTAAAAGTTTGTAATGGATGATCCCTTCAATACCTCACTTTACGCTCAACATGATCTTTTTGGGATAGTCCTGTTCTCGGTTGATGAACTGATCTTTCTCATTGATTTATCCATGATCACTGACGTTTTGCACCGACCTGATAGTTATATTTGCTCATGCAACTCTCTTCTGGTTTTCTTGCTTTCCTGTCAACTTTGATCTTCAAAAATTTAAATGCAAGTTCAAGCAAAAACTAAAAGGGCTGAAAAAAATACAGACATACAGGCAGATAAACAGACACACACACAAACATCTTGCCTTTTATATATATATATATATATATATATATATATATATATATATATATACAATCAATTTTCTGCACTATTGTAAGAACTGCAACCTGGAAACGTCTGAATATCATTTCTTATATCTTTGTCTATGAGTGTATCAAATTTGATTAAAATCTGACCACTCCTTCTATGACCCATTTTTTTTGATTATCTATTTTCAATATTTATCAGGGGGTACCTCGACACAAAACCTAGCTAAGAATACTCGCAGACGCTTATAGTACAACTGTGTAAATTTTCAAGAAAATCGGTTCAGCTGTTTCGGAGTCTATAGGTAATGGACACACACAGAGACAAAGTTCCATTTATAAATAAGTTTAGATTTTCAGAAATATTTTGAGAGCATGTGTGACAATGACTTGATAAGATGAACATCAGAAAATCCAATAGTTTTGACATTTTTTAAACACCTTTCATTTTTATACAAATGAATTGAAAAGGTTCAGGAATTTTAAGTCTTTATTTCAGGATGAACAGGTTAAGAGGCTCATCCCTTGTTCCCTGTTTAGGATGTGGTTTCCGGCTTTCTCTTTTCCAATCTTCACATTTTGGTTTCTTTTTTTTTTTTTTTTTCAATTGGAGTAGATAGATCTATCTATCGCCAGGTTCACACTTCACTCATGTCTATTGAACAGGTGAAGAGGCTCATCCCTTGTTCCCTGTTTAGGATGTGGTTTCCGGCTTTCTCTTTTCCAATCTTTTCACTATTACGTAGCCCCTTGCACATCAGTGGCGTTACCGCCTTGCTCGGGGTGATATGATTAAAAAAAAAGCATCTTGTCTTAATTCTTGACATTTTATTGTCTTCTCGCCTTAATAGTATATTTTATTCATATTCTCTAACACTCAAAAACCCCTTGTGTCTTAATGTTTTTATTGCCTTGTTTAGGGTGAAATAAAAAATAAATGTGGATAGAATATGGTGTTTCATCTATTAGAAACTCTTATTAGAATAAGTCATAAATTTTTTATTATTGGCAAAATACTCTTTGTTGAACAGATGAGAATGAATATCAGTTTTCAAAAAGATAATGCAAGTCCTCAGTAGTAAGCTAAATCTACAAATTCTAAAATCATAAGGTTGTAATATTAATACTGCATTTCTTAAGTTTACTGGCTTAAAATACCATTTCCATTCAGTTAACACTGACATTGTGGCAAGATGGTTAAAAGTAAGGAAATCAGTTTGGCATTATCTGAATTTTTTTTTCTTAATGTTCACCCAATACAAGGCTTGATCACCATTCAAGGTATTTTGTTACAGTCAACCAAATGGTAATGCCGAATAAGATGTATGAATGGAAGGGAAGGTGGTAAAAAAATTAAGATCATGCAGATAAGTAGGAATGATGATTGACTTTTAAAGAGGTCAAGGGAAGCAACCATGTGGAGTCTGCATGGATCATTACTCATGCTTTGAAAATGATGCAGATAACCTAACATTAAACATTCTTGCAGGGAGGGGGACAAAAAAACTGTTGACAGGTAAATCAAAATCTCATCTACCTAAGTTGAGTAGTTGCTGGAAGATTGTGCTTTATTTTAAGATATACAATCTTATTTGTGAAAAATCCCCACTCCCCACTATAATTTCTGTATTTTTAATTTTTTTGTTGTTTTTGTTCTGCAAAGTTTACTAGGCAATGTTTATTTAACCTTTATGGCAGCAAAAAAAAACAAAAAAAACTGTGTCAAAAAATAGTTATTTCCTTGACACCACTATGATTGTGTACACTTTTGATTCCCTTGGTAACTTTTATTTACAAGATTATAAAAATGTGAGTCAAGTACAATGAGATATTATTTACCTTTTACATAAAGATTTTAACAATTTATAAAGAAATAAATCTGAAAAATCTTTTATTCAAAAATGTATGAAAATTACAAAATTATCAAAATATATAAACCAACTACAATGCAATGTTTATTTTTTACCATTTTATAAATAACTATGAAATATTTTTTATTCAATCTAATAGTGTTTAATATCTTTGTCAATTCTCAAGAATAAAGAAAATGTATAATTCCATTTTCATATGTCACAGAAGCTATTTACTTTCAGTGAAATGACAAAAGTTATCATTTTCAAATCTTTTCATTGTGTTACGAGGATGCATTTATATATAAAAATAATATTAATAATGTCTAAAAAGTTGTAGTAAGGGACTCTATTGAGTCCTACTTGTGATTACAAAAAAAAATTTAATTCATGAAGTAGTCATAAAAATAGAGAAATTAGGAATAGAACATTTTGGAAGATGCCAGAATGTTCCAGTAAAATCGAGAGAATTCTAAAAGATTCTAGAATATGCAAATTAGGTGTTAGCCCCAATAAAAAGAGGTTTTGGAAAGAGAGTAGTTAGTTGTTAACAGGATTGGCTGACATTATCAACTCTGGCTTTGATTCAAGGGTTTCTATCCGGCCGAAAGAATCTTTAAGAAGTTGCTGACCAACTAAAACCTGAAAGAGAACCTCATGGAACTATATGGGTAAATACATATTTTTGACTCTTTCATTGACTGAACTAATAATTATTCTTTATATGTACATTTGAGGATTTCCAAAAAGTATAACACTTAAACTTCTTTGCTATCTTAACTGGGTACAGATACTGACCCTTCCTTCCCCTTCATAACACTTCGTCTGCCAGTAGTAAACTCTGTTCTTTTTGAATGCAAAATTGTAAGTTTTGTATATATATCATTTTGCTGGATATTGTGGACTGAGCATGCAAGCAACGATGAGGTGTTGGAAAGAATAGCAACAAAAAGGAAATTAATAGTGTGCACCAGGAAGAGACAACTGAAGTTCCTGGGACATGTAATGAGGAAGGAGAACTTGGAGAACCTGATACTAACAGGCCTGATAGAAGGAAAAAGAGACAGAAGAAGGCAGCGGATAACATATTTGCAGCGCCTGATCAGGTGGATGACGGAACGGGGGTTGCGAGATTGTAACAGGAGCAAGCATACTAAGAGCCACCAGGATAGGGAGACGTGGAGAACCATGATCGCCTATGTCCTGAAGGGACAGGGCACATAGAAGATCATTTTGTGTTTATCGTAAATTAAATATTTGTATGTGATTTAACTCTGAGTTTTGGTCAATCATTTATTCTTTTTGTTACTTAACATGTAACAATTGGTTCATGCTTATAAACTAGCAGTATAGCCTGGCGTTGCTCGGGTGTAATGAAAGCTTTAAAACTAATCCATGGTCCTGGAGCTCAGACTCTTTGGACATTGGCACGAAAGACTAAAAAGCAATAGTTGTTTCCGGTTAAAGCGAAACTGTGGACTGAAAGAAAAATGAATGGATGTAAGTCAAATTTTGATTTCCTGGTATCAATATCAAATAAGTTTTTTTTCATCGTAAACTCAATTTTGAAGGCTAAATAAGTCCTCTGAGTAAATGGTATCATGGCTGAGACTAAGAACTACAATTATACCTACTTAGAGCCAAACCCGAAGCAAAAACTAAAATAAAAGGGCTGAAAAAAATAGACATACAGGCAGATAAACAGACACACACAAACATCTTGCCTTTTATTTATATATATATATATATATATATATATATATATATAGAGTATTGATTTTCTGCACTATTGTAAGAGCTGCAACCTTGAAACTTGAATATCGTTTCTTATATCTTTGTCTATGAGTGTATCAAATTTGATTAAAATCGAACCACTCCTTCTATAACCCGATTTTTTTGATTATCGATTTTCGATATTTATCGGGGGTACCTTGACACAAAACCTAGCTCAGAACACTCGCAGACGCTTATAGTACAACTGTGTAAATTTTCAAGAAAATCGGTTCAGCCATTTCGGAGTCTATAGGTAACGAACACACACAAATCTATTTATAAATAAGTTTAGATTTATTAATAAAAATGTTTGCAAGACAGGTTTTTAGCCAGTATGTATAAATTTCAGTTTTCAAATTTACTGACTAATCCTAATTCTTAACATAATAATTCAATAAGTTCCTTGCAAATTCTATGGCTATAAAATAGATACCTCCACTTTTTTTTTGCTAAAAAAACCAGCATGAGAAAAGGTCCTAAACTTAATAAAAATAAAGTTTTATCATAGAAATATTTATTGTTATTATTAAGAGGAAAGACCAAAGTATTTTTGATCCTTTCTAATACATTCAAAATTTTGGTTAAAAATCTTGTTTATTTCCTCTACCACCACCCCACACACACTTAATTTCTAGAATATTAAATTCTGCTCACAAATTTTATTTTATTAATTAAATGCAGGGCTCCTTTGAGAAAGTAAATAATTTATTAATTCTTTTATACCCCGCTCCCTGAACAGCTGCCACTATCTCAAATCAGCTGCAATAGTAAAATAAAAAATGCAATAAATGATTTAATTAGATAAGCTTTTAATTTCTTTTTAAATAATATATATTAAGGACATTGCCAGGGAAAAAAATTGCAATGAATAATTAATTTTTACAAGAATTGTTTTTATTTTTTTATTTATTAAATTATGATAATTTTTAAAAAATTCAAATAATTCTTCAAAACTGTTTAAGTTATTAAGTGAAAACTATACTAAGTGTAAATTGAAACACTTAATACAAATCATCATGCTCTAAAATTGTTAAAATCATTTTTTTTCGTGTGTACAAAATGTGCCAATACATGACATTATCAGAAAATGAGATCAATGACTGCAGTAAATTTAAAGTGAACATTCTTAAAATTAGATTACAGGGAATATTTCCAACATTTGTAATATTACAGAGTACTTAAAAATTATATATACACAACCAGCCATAATTATTAGGCCATCCCAGTTTAAAAAAAAAAAAAATTGATGTATTTCATACTATTTTTAGTATTTATTGCCAAGTGGATAATTTTAAATAAAAATAGAATGGTTGTTTTGTTATTATTACTTTGCAAAATTTTGCAAGGCAGCCAGGAAGCCTTTGCTTTGGCAAGCCAATAAGAAGAGACAAGTATGGGGAAGAGAGCACAAAAATTGGACACCAGAACATTTCATTTGATGCACATTTTATTGTGCAGTATTAACAAAAGAACCATTCTATTTTCATTTAAAATTATCCACTTGGTAATAAATACTAAAAATAGTATGAAATACATTTTTTTTTTTTTTTTTAAACTGGGGTTGCCTAATAATTATGGCTGGTAATATGTGTGTGGAGCATTGGATATTGGCTCAAAACGAGAAATCGGGTGGGGAGAGTTCAAATTCCATCCAAATTCATTGCATTCACTTACGCGCAAATACCCTTGGGAAAGGTATTAATCCGTCTATACCTTCCAGTTATGGGTTAAATAGCCTTCTACAGCCTTGGTTGGCAACTAGTCTACCACAGAAAGCAATGGCAACCTACTGTGGGATAATCTTCTGCCCAGTCAGTCATGTCTCTTTCGAGACGTGATCGCCCAAGCGTGTATCACATATGGCACTTAACTGACTGAATGTGTGTGTGTTTATATATATATATATATAAACAAAAAACATTCACCTGTCATTTTCCTAAATTATGTTTTAAGAGATAAAGTCTCCATAGGGCAGCAATAAACATGTAAATTGCTTATCAGTTCTTGTCAGGTGTTGAAAGATACATAAATCACTACTATTGTCTGTTTTTTTTATCCCTTTGCTGTTTTTTTTTTTTTTATTAACTAAATAAAATAATAGTTGTTTCAAATCAGATTAATTATGCTTTAAATCACCTAATATTTCTCAAATAAAGTTTCAAAAAAGTAGCTTTTCTTTTTGGAGGATTCTTTTAAAGAAAACTACATTATGATGAAAGAGTGCTAAAAGGGTGCAAATAAGCTATTTTAGAAAAAAAAAATTAAAAATCAATTCCAATCAATATAATTTCTGTTTGAAAAATACACTACAGAGTATTTTGCTTAATGGCAATACTAAATTTAATCTTTCAGCTTTTAATTAAAACTTAGATAAGATCTTCAAGAATGCTTTTTCATTTATGAAAATCCATTTTAAAACTTGGTTATTGCAAAAAGAAAATGGAGGTGCCTACTGAAATACCTGTGAAAATTCTGATATTGCATTGTTAAACATTTGAGTTTAATAACTTTTACACTATTTACATATGTATTATTGTCCTAATCTTTGTTGTTATCACAGTATCCTTGTGGATTAAACTGTTGGTTTCTGAATTTGGGGACACTAATTGTGGTGAGAAGAGCCAAATTTGAACTCCAGTTGGGTTCATTACATTCACTTACATGCAAATATCTTTGGGAGAAAAGTATAAATCCATCTCTTCTCTTCCCCTCAGCTATGGGTTGAATAGCAGGACACTCTAACTGGGTCCTATAGTGTTGTGATAACAACAAAGACGAAAACAATAGTTCATGTAAAGAATCCAGTGTTATTGCTTCCTTTCATTTTCTCAGCATCTCTTATAAGTTTTTTTCATCTTGCCTTGCAGTTAAAATGAAACAGTCCATTATTTATGAGATTGGCAGGACATCACATACATACTAACAATGGAACACAGAATTATAAGATTCTTAGGGTTGTGGTTTAGATAAAAGGAAGGGAGGTAACTGCTTCAGCCATTTGCATTCTAGTTGGATGTGTTTCTCAAATTTTTATCAATGGTAATCTATATAAAATATGGCATATGTGTAGTGATCAGACCTTTTTATATTGTTTTTGCTCATTTCATTTGATTTAAGTTTAATTATAAACCAGGTGTGGCCACACTTGCTTAATGTAAGAGCCACATATAAAGTTTAGGTGTTTGAGAGCTGCAAGACATGAACAAAATCTACACGTCTTTGGTACATACACATTAACATTAAACTTATGTTTTAATACAATGAGATATCAATTCTTACCCAGTAAATAATTGTAAACCTTGAAATTATTTTTATTTACCGTTTTTATATTAAAATTAAAATTATTTCTATAAAATTTTTCTTATAAAAAGGTGCTCAGCCAATATATTTTCACAAGTCACATATGGCTTGTGACATGTGGTTTGGCCACCCCCATGGCCGTATCTGACTACCGGGCATGGGTCCGGCTGATTCAATCATAGTGAAAATCCAAGCAAGGAAAAATGTCTTTGTCAGAAATCAAACTAAGCAATTCACGAAGAAAGAAACAAAGAACACGAAGAAAACATCCGAATGAACGCAGTAAAAATTTGTTTATTTATTAATTTTGGAAGAAAAGACTGGTTATACTCAAAAAGTCCGAACCCAATTTCCTGCTTTCGTTCACATTCTGTGCCTAATTTCCATTGGAATAGCCAAAAAAATCTGCAAAAGTCATAGTTTCTGGAAACGGATGACGTCATCACATTGTCAACTAATAAATCCTGTCAATTTTCTCTGTGCCCGGTGTTTTTTTAGCCTTGGTTACGGCCCTGGCCACCCCTGTTATAAACTTTGAAATGCACACACCAATGAAGATATATTTTCATAAAATATAAAGTGCTTAGGTCGTGTAGGTGATGTACACGACTAAAAACAAAGAAATTTTTTTTTCCTTTTTGCAAAAATATTCCCAGCAGAACATGATTATTATGTCCATCTGATCTTTACAAATACGATTATCACACCCTTGTCCTAATAGTAATGCTTATAGAATTAAGGCTTTTTGTGAGGTTACACTTTTGCCTTTTTATAATGTTTGAAATTTATTTTGTGTGCCTATGCTAGCATAATATTTTTGACATATTTTACTGGAAGAAAATGATAAATGTTAGGAAAATTAATACAAATCAAAATAATCTAATCTAAACTTATTTATAAATGCAACTTTGTCTGTGTATGTGTGTGTCCATTACCTATAGGCTCCAAAATGGCTGAACCAATTTTCTTGAAAATTTATGCAGTTGTACTATAAGCATCTGCGAGTGTTCTTAGCTAGATTTTGTGCCGAGGTACCCCCAATAAATATTGATAATCGAAAAAATCTGGTCATAGAAGCAGTGGTTCGATTTTAATCAAATTTCGTACACTCATAGACAAAGACATAAGAAATGATATTCAGAAGTTTCAAGAAGTTTTCTTACAATAGTGCAGAAAATCGATTATATATATAAGACAAGGTGTTTGTGTGTGTGTCTGTTTATCTGCCTGTATGTCTGTATTTTTTTCAGACCTTTTATTTTAGTTTTTGCTTTGGATTTGGCTCTAAGTAGGTATAATTGTAGTTCTCAGTCTCAGCCATGATACCATTTACTCAGAGGACTTATTTAGCCTTCAAAATTCAGTTTACGACGAAAAAACTTATTTGATATCAATACCAGGAAATCAAAATTTGACTTACATCCATTCATTTTTCTTTCAGTCTATGGTTTCGCTTTAACTGGAAACAACTATTCATGCCAACGTCCAAAGAGTCTGAGCTCCAGGACCATGGATTAGTTTTAAAGCTTTCATTACATCCGAGCAACACTGAACTATACTGCTAGTGATATACTATAACTTGGAGGAGGAATTTACTCAATCTCCTGTAATAATTGCCACAAGGAATATATAAGAGAAATCTCTTCATGCGTCATGTCCGTCCCTTCAGGTCATAGGTGATCATAGCCCTCCAAAATGTTTTGTTCTTTGTAGCTCTTAAAAAATTTCTTTTTGTTATTATTCCAAAATCCTGTTCTGCCATTCATTTACTCAAGTTCACTAAGTCAGTTACTTGTTGTTTTTCTCTATTCCTCTTGTTTTCAGACTGTCCTGTGGGTATAAAATTTTCCAATTCTTCTTTCCTCATTATGTTCCCTACAAATTTCAGCTGTTTCTTCCTGATGTTAAATATATATATATATATTTTTTTTGTAAACTTAGTTGCTGCTCATGTTCAGTAAAAGATTATATAAGCGCAAAGATTTTTTTTACAAAACAACTGTGGTGATACTGACTGAGCAAAAGCGATGGACCGGATGTTTGCACTCTCACGACCAAAAAGCAAATGACCAAAAGTCGTCATTGTGCATCCGGGTTTGCGTAGATGTTCCGGTTGAAAACTAAAAATTAATTAAATATTAAATTTCCAGTTCGTGAGTCTATGCGAATTTTATTTATCGACCAATGGGAAGCCCAGAAGCAAATACGGATATGAATTCCAAAATGATCTGCTGCGATGCAAAAAGTCGAAATAAAAATCCAATACAGAAAGCATCGTGAGGCAGACAGAAAGACAGACCAACGCAGGTTGACACACACGGACTGACTCAAGAAAGAGGAGTGTAATCAGTATCCCCCTTGACTGAAGTCAGGTGGCTTACTATCCTAGCTTCCCTTACCTCTCTCCTCTTATCTTTTGCTGTCTCAAAACTACTTACTGACCTAAGGAGTGAATACATCAAAGACATTCCTTACTCACAACACTCCCACATTCCTAAGTATTAATTCTCTTTTCAGCATTTTATTGCCATGAACATTTTACCTTCCGTTGGACCTATACTTCAAGTATTACTTTAATTGTAAAAACCTTAATTGATATGTGTATATATAAAATGTTAATTTTCAACTCAATTTGCTTTTCTTGAGTTATAATCATTTTATGACTTATAGTGGGCTATCTACAACAAGGCCAAATTCCATCAATCTTCAACAATACACAAATACCCTTCACTAGGACGGACTCTCCACTATAAACTGGAAAAGAATGGATAACCCACTATACAACACTCAGTGCATTAGTTGATCACCATAATGAGCCTGACCATAATTTTGATTTAAAAATGCTACTTTAATCAATAGAAAAGACAAAGAGAGTGACAAGCAGAATTATAAGAGATTATAATCCTGGGTGTTCCTTCATTAGCATATATGTTATGTGCTACCAATCCTTTACAAATAAAAACTTGCACAGTTTTGATTGTGAGGAAAGACAAAAGAGACTTGTCCGAGGCACTGTTTGGTTTCAGTGAGAAAAAGAAAGGGGAAGCGATAATACTCCCAGGTTTTTAATGTCTGCTTCAGTGAAATGGAAAAAACTTTTCATTTGTATTCTCTTCTATAAAATAATGACCTACAATTTACCAAGATGATAGTATATAGAAAGTGCTTTTATTGCTTGATCCGTCACAGTAAATTTGGGTTCACATTCTTCTATTTCTCCTTTCCTGGCCAAACTATTATCACAGTGTGTGATACTTAATAACTAAAGTGATAAAAAACAAAAAGAATCTAAATAAAATTGGTTACCCAAACAATTATTAAAAAAAAAAAAAATTTTTTTTAAGTTTACAATTTCAGCATACGCCACCATTTGATTGCATGCTTAGTTGCATCAAAATGAACATCACTTTAGTCTGAAGTCCTAAAGAAGAAAATGTGTCACATGCAAAATCTTTTTTATTTTGTCATTAATTTTCCATATATTTTACTCAATTTTTTCTTTCCACACAGAACTTTTAAAAGTATTATTTTCAAATTATTTGTATTGCTTTTCCTGGAATTATGAAGTACTAGCAATATAGTCCGGCATTGCTCGGGTGTAATGAAAGCTTTAAAACTAATCCATGGACCTGGAGCTCAGGTTTTTTGTATATTCTTTTAGATAGACTATTAAAAGGTATTTCAACGTATGCTAAGTCCTATATCAACCACCAAAATACAGGTTTTTTTAATATTTTTTTAGATAGATTATTAAAAGGTATTTCAACGTATGCTAAGTCCTATATCAACCACCAAAATACAGGTTTTTTTTATATTTTTTTAGATAGACTATTAAAAGGTATTTCAACGTATGCTAAGTCCTATATCAACCACCAAAATACAGGTTTTTTTAATATTTTTTTAGATAGATTATTAAAAGGTATTTCAACGTATGCTAAGTCCTATATCAACCACCAAAATACAGGTTTTTTTTATATTTTTTTAGATAGACTATTAAAAGGTATTTCAACGTATGCTAAGTCCTATATCAACCACCAAAATACAGGTTTTTTTAATATTTTTTTAGATAGACTATTAAAAGGTATTTCAACGTATGCTAAGTCCTATATCAACCACCAAAATACAGGTTTTTTTTATATTTTTTTAGATAGACTATTAAAAGGTATTTCAACATATGCTAAGTCCTATATCAACCACCAAAATACAGGTTCTTTGTATATTCTTTTAGATAACATATGTTGAAATACCTTTTGAGAGTCTATCTAAAAGAATATGCAAAAAACCTGTATTTTGGTGGTTGATATAGGACTTAGCATACGTTGAAATACCTTTTAATAGTCTATCTAAATATACAAAAAAAACTGTATTTTTTTATTATTCTTTTTTTAAGAAAAAAAGCTTAATGGGATTAACTGAGTCATATTCCTAGATATGATATAAATATCCCCACAAAAGGAATATTTTGGTATTTACTATAATTTTGAGATGAGTCATTAACATTCAAATAATTCTTTAAATGAAATAACATTTTTGGGAGATGTAAATCAGATAAGGAAATACTATGAACAACTTTACCAATAAAGTCAGTTTATGAACAAACTTTTAACAGTTTTGATATTCTTTTATATATTTACTATACAGGCGGGTGGTGAAAAATCTTTCTATATGAAAGTGGACAATAATGCAAAAAAGTTGGGAACCCCTACATTGTATGTTATATCTAATACTGTAGCTTTCCAATTAGTTACATATTCAAGAGATTATGATTGCTGTCCTTTACAAGTTAAACTTAAGTGGAGGTTTACATTCATAATGTAAATTAGGCATCTGATGTACTTACAATAAATTAAAAAATAGAATAAAAAATAAAGCCTTTTTGCCTCACATAAAAAGTAGAAGTAAAAAAAAAAATAGGAAGACAATCAGCTGATATCAGTGACAGAATCCAATACGAGGCTCTTCCTCTTTTCATCATGTGCCTTTGCTGTGACTAGATGTTGCATCTGGACATGAAATCAAGTTTACAAAGAAAAAAATATTACTACAGACTCTTATGGCTCTTTAAGTTCTACAACAGTGCCCATCTCCTCTACTTGCCCTATTATGACCAATAGCCAAACAAGATCTGACCACCTTTTTAAATTTCTACTGTAACGGATGTGCCTTGTGGTGCAGTGGATATCGATTCAGAATGACAAATCGTTGTGCCAAGTTCGAATTCCAGTTGAATTCCTTGCATTCACTTACGCACAAATACCCTTGGGAAAAGTATTAATCTGTCTCTTCCATCCAATTATGAATTAAATAACAGGACAGATTTGATTCTATATTCTTGGCTGGCAACCAGTCTACTGCAGAAAGTAATGGCAATCTACTGCGGGATAATTTTTTGCCCAGACAGTCATGTCTCTAAAGAGACATGATCGCCCAAGCATGTATCACGTATAGCACTTAGCTGGCTGACTGAATATAATAGTTGGAAACATAATTAAAACTTCTACTGGGCATAAAATGGGGGATAGGTTTTCTATTGTTACGAAGTAATGAACTGATCCCCCACTAATTATACTAAATTTGATAATGTAATATAATCCATCTGTTCTCACTTCAGCTATAGGTCAAATAACAGGACTGATTGGGTTCTATAGCCTGGCTGGTAACCAGTCTACCGCAGAAAGCAAAGGCAACCAACTGCAGGATAATCTTTTGCCCAGTCAGTCATGTCTCTTTCAAGACGTGATTGCCCAAGCATTTATCATGTATAGCACTTAACTGACTGACTGATGAGCCCAAGAAGTATATATAAATATGCACAAAAGTTATAAAACAAATGGGTGGAAGAGGAAGGATAAGAAAAAAAATTACCTTAAAGTTGTGAATTAAAAAGAAACCAGAAATAACTTTTATAGGATAAGAAATTAATTAAAATCAACCTTCTTCACTTTTATAAAAATTCACAAGGTGTGAAATCCTGGTTTTCCCAAATAGAAAAATGATTGACCAGATTTCACAAATAGGTGTTAAAATGATTTTTGACCAATGGGAAAGACTTGTAAAACTTGGAAGGACTTGGTGATCCAGTGTGAAATTCAAAAGGACTATATAAATGACCTCATGTCAGTCAGAGATGGGAGCTGAGAGAGATTAACATGTAAAGGCAACTTCAAATCAACCTGGAGATAAGGTCAGGTCGCACCTTGTTCTCTTTCTCCTTTATCCTTTTCAACAATTACTACTAGAACATTTTGTACAGAACTCTACTCTTAACCGCTTAATGTTTCTAATTGAACATTAACTTCTACAACTTTCGTTATTCCTCCTTTTAATAAATTTATATTTTAACATTCAAAATGTATATTTTATTATTCCACTCTTCTACACTAATCCACACATTCCAACCGACAAACAACCTACTGACAATGATGAAAACCTTCAGATGATAATTCTGCATAAACTTGTAAGCTGTAGGGAGTTCAGTTAAGTCTGACACAAGGACAAATCAAAGAAACATTAACCAGTTCCCTACGCTCCTGACGTTCAAGTAACATGCACCTTTATGCTACAAAATAAAGGTCCTAACTAGTTTTCAGTCCTTGTTTGCTCTTCAGACCCAATTAAGAAAAATGTGCACAATGACTAAAAAACAGTGGGGGGAGGTTAGAAAAAATACTCTCAGAGAATCAGCAGTATAAATTACAGACATTATATTTAGACCCAACAGCCAATCCTTCTGCCTCCATTTTTATTCATATCCAAATCCAAATCTGGGGCTTTCTCACTCCTGTTGGAAGATTCCTTCCCTTTCTAACTGAGCATGTCTTCAGTCGTACTTACTTTTGGTGTGGCTATTTAACCTGTAATTGGGATTTTTTAATTCAGAGTTGTCCTTTTAGACCAGTTGTCATCCAAGGCTATAGGACCCAGTCTGTGTTGCTATTTACCAGAGCATACATACAAATACCCTTGAGAAAATGTAAAAGAATGTAATGAACTCAACTAGAATTTGCATTCAGCTCAAATTCCTCAATCAGAACTGCTATCCATTTCTCCACCATGCCTAAAACAAAGGTTAATTAATATTATTTACATAGATTAACAGAATTATAATGTCTTCTATAGATTTTTTTATGATTGATTGATTTGTTTCTTTGTTTTTTTTTTGTTGTTGCTTTTTTGTTTTTTTGGGTTTTTTTTAAGACTTATCAACCCTTTGTGGGTTAAAGCTGAAAAATTTTTCTGGTTATAGGAGGTTGATTACTCTTTTTTTTTTTTTATAGATAATGCCCATTGTTTTTGATCAGCTTCAAATACTTCTAATGTCTTAAAAAGAAAGAATTTCTGAAATGGATTTAATTTCATGAAATAGCATTAGCATCAGAGATGTTTTTGATTTGAAGGCACTCTGCAAATCAGTGGAATTTCTCATCTGCAGCAGAGCTGTTTATTTCCAAGCATGTCCTTCTACTCAGACACATTAGCATTTTTCTTCAACACCTAGAGTCAATCTGTGGTTTATACTGGAATTCTACTGAGCAGGCCTTAGTTACAGTTTAATATGTACTTTGCCAGGTTTTGAATTCAAAGTTGTTCTAGACTGGTTACTAATCATAGTTAGAGATCCAAGTCTGCCCTGCTATTTAACCCACGTCTGGGAGAGAATAGATTGGTTCATACCTTTCTAAAGGTTATTTCTATATAAGTGAATCAAACAAACTTGGCTAAAACTTGAACCTGGTTTGTAGTTTTCCCATTATGAGCTTCTAACAAACACACCATCTGCACATCTTGACATGATGTAAAAATTAAATCTTATCTTTGCTCCTGTGAATGAGGATAACAATGAAAGTTAAAATTATATAACATTTATATTCCTTGCTTCAATCAGAGTCTGGGGGACAAAACAAGATTAATAATTAAAGAATTTGTGAGATTGAAGCAAGGATTTTAATTTATTATTCACAGATGTGCTGATTATTAAACCAGGAATGATTTTAAAGAATCTCACAGAATTGAAACCAGTGAAATTCTTGATATATAAAAATTTATCACACTGACTAAGGGGCATTCCCTACCAAGCTAAAAGAAATGGTCAATTGGTTAAAAATTAAAAAATGGTATGGGCCAGGAACTTCTTAGACAACTCCTCAGATACATAAAATATCTGTTAGCAGAGTAACAATAGTAATTGACATGCATGTTTTGTCAATTTGATTTTTTTTTCTTTTCCAATTCTTTCCTTTCCTGTTAATCTAGGCTTGGTATCAAATCAAAAAGAATAGTCATCATAATAATATATTTATTCTATCTATCTTTGTTCATAACTATCTATCATGGTCTGATCATATCTATTTATATACATACCTGTCTATTAAAGTCAAATCATATATATCTTATGGGTAACTATCTATCACAGTCTACTCATATCTCACACTGCTAATATCTGTCTCTATATGCCTACTTGCTTGTTTGTGATAACTGAATAATTTAAAACTGTTACCTGAACATGATTAAGTAGTATTGAATATTGCTGCCACATCTGGTCGGGTGCCCCTGCTATTCCCCTCAGGGTTCTTGACAGAATCCAATGGAGAATCTGTAATGTGATTGATATTGACTTGGCAGCTTGGCTGCAGTCACTATCTCATCAGCATGATGTGGCTTCCCTGTGCCTCTTCTATAAATACTTTCACAGCTTCTGCTCCAATGAACTTAGATCACTGGTGTCTCCTAGGTATGAATTTACACAAGCTACTAGATTAGCGACTAGGTCCTACCATTTTACAGTGAAATCGATAAAATGTAACTGCAATTTCTACTCTAACAGCTGCTTTCCTCACACCTCTCACCTGTGGAATTCCCTTCCATATACTTGCTTCCCCGACAGCTACAATCTCCAGAAATTTAAATGTAAGGTCAATAGACATCTCATATCTCACTAACTCACACCCATTCTCTCAAGCTCTTTTTTCATCTACTCCACCCACATCCTCGGTATTCTTATCCGTCTATTACCCTCCTCCTGACATTTCCTAACTAACCCCTCTTTTTCATCACTTTCCTGTATGTAACCCCCCGCACAACAGTGGCAGTAGAATGCCTTGCTTGGGGTGAGATGATTTTCAAAAAAACAGTAATAAGCACTCCAGTATCTTAATTTGTTTAAAGAGGAAATAACTTTTTATGGCTATACCAATCTTACAAACACACTGGAATATTTTCTGAAAGCAGATTCTGTAGTTCAGTGTTCTGTTAAGTAGAAACCTAATTCCTGGAAAGTGTGTGGGAATGGAGCCTGTCAGAAAGTTTAGACTGGGCTGCTGGTGGTATTCAAACAAAAGATCAAAATCAACATTAACAATAGTACTCAAAAGAAATCACTTAAAGCAAGTACATGTACATTTTATTATAGCCAATCAGAAATCTATTCTTAGCTTAAGAGATGAACATTATCTTAAAATTTGTGAAAATAACAAAGGCAAAAAAAAAATATCAGAGTGAAAAGTAAAAGAAGTAATTCTCTATACTTTGATGGAATATAACGCCCACTTTTTTTTCCTAAATTTGTAATCAACATCTAAAAACAAACATTTTTGAAACAGGGTCAAATAGGGAATATGTATACAATTCCAGTAAAGGTCATGGCAACATTCACCAATATTTATTTTCTTACAATCCCCAGATTTCAGTAAGGAATATCATGTGCTAATTGATCTTATATAGAAGGAAATTTACTTAGTATAAAATGTGGTAACAAACTTACCTTCTTTCATTTATTTTTTTCATTGAAGCCATAAGAAATTAATTGCAATAGATACATCTTTGCTTAAGATATTCAAGGAATATTTCTTATCCTGGTAGCACACTGTGGAGGACTGATTCATAGGCATATTAAATCTTGCAAGTTTTCCTCTTTTTTAAAATGCCATGTCCCTTCAGGATGTAAGTGATCCTAACTCTCCATTTTCTTTATCTGTAAATGTTTTTTTTGTGAAAGATGAGAGAGTGGTTTTCTCATTCAGTCAGTTAAGTGCCATATGTGATACTTGCTTTGGTGATCATGTCTCGAAAGAGACATGACTGACTGGGCAGAAGATGTATCCTGCAGTAGGTTGCTATTGCTTTCTGTGGTAGACTGGTTGCCAACCAAGGCTATCAAACCCAATCTGTCCTATTATTTAACCCATAACTGGAGGGAAGAGATAGATTAATACCTTTTCCAAGGGTATTTGTATATAAGTGAATGCAAGGAATCCAACTGAAATTCGAACTCGGCTCCCTGATTTGTCATTCTGAGTTGATATCCATTGCACCACAATGCACATACCTTCTCTATAGTTTGAAATTAGAAAATTTCTTTCTCCTGAACTTGTTGCCTACCAAGGTTAATCAGTCTTAAGATATAAGTTGATTGAGAAAGATAGCGAGTCATTTAAGAACAAATTGGGAGAGATTGTATAAAACTTTATATAAGAAAAAAGAAATGTAAAATTATATAAAAATAAAGAGTAAATAAAAAAAAATAATAATCCAAAAGACTAGGTTTGTTTGTTTCACTTTCTTTTGAAGGGAATGTTTAAAAAACATTTTTTTTAAAAGAAAAGGTTACTAACATATTCTGTAAATAAAAGAATTGGTTTAATGAATCCAAACATTAAAAACTGGCTTAAATAAAATTAGATAGGTACAGCCTAGTATATGTCAGTCTCAAATTGATATTGTAAAAGAACTGTTAAAATGAAGCCTGACAATTTATAAAAAATTTAGCTGTATGAAATTTGTAAAAAAAGAGGTTCAAATCTGATGGCTTCAAAACCCACCTAAATAAATTTTGCAAACAAGCATGGTTTAAAGAGATACATTTTGTGATTTTATAGCCAGCTGTGGAAATTAAGTTACGAATACATAGTATTAAATTTCTGATTCAGTTTGGAGCCAATCTGTAGCAATTTAAGAAGTCTTGCTTGCCAGATAGGATATTTTTGACATTCACAAGGAAGATGTTAACTGATTCTGCAAGCTGAAATAGGAAGGAAAACCGTTTTGGCATTCACAAAGAACACATCAGCCGGTTCTGAACAAAAGAAAACTTAAAAGCTGCCAACAATCATGACAATTACTACAATGACAAAAAAAAAAAAAAAAAAGATACTGAAAAACAAAGAAGTAACAGAGGAAAAAGAAATAAAAGTAGAAAATTCTACACATTTAGATAATTGATTATCTTTCTAAAGTTTGTGAAAGTTTGTCACAAAATTAAAGGTACCAACTCTGATTGAGAACTTTTTATGAAAAACAAGATTTAGCTCATCTCAATTTGTAAAACTGACTTTTGTCTAAATAAACCACAAATCCAGCAATGCCTGTGAATCATCAACCTTCTCAACTCCTTTTAACAGCCAAATGAATCAAAATAAGCAAACATTTTGTTGATAATAATTAGAATTGTTTTTATGAGCCTAACAGAATTGTAATTAGAACTTGTTACCTTGCCTAACTAAGTGTTAGAGGCACAAATGTATATTTCTTTCAGTTTTCACATCAAAGTAAGAGTTTTGTGCTTTTTCATTTGTACCATTCACAATACCTGGGACAATAAATTTAGCATCCTCTCTTCTCCTTCCCCTCTACACAAAATTCTGTTAATAGATCTATTTATCTAAACTTTATCAGACCATTCATATCTATCTATCTATCTATCTATCTATCTATCTATCTATCTATCTATCTATCTATCTATCTATCTATCTCAGTATGTTCATTATCTATCTATCTATCTATCTATCTATCTATCTATCTATCTATCTCAGTATGGTCATTATCTATCTATCTATCTATCTATCTATCTATCTATCTATCTATCTCAGTATGGTCATTATCTATCTATCTATCTATCTATCTATCTATCTCAGTATGGTCATTATCTATCTATCTATCTATCTATCTATCTCAGTATGGTCATTATCTATCTATCTATCTATCTATCTCAGTATGGTCATTATCTATCTATCTATCTATCTATCTATCTATCTATCTATTTATCTCAGTATGGTCATTATCTATCTATCTATCTATCTATCTATCTATCTATCTATCTATCTATCTATCTATCTATCTCAGTATGGTCATTATCTATCTATCTATCTATCTATCTATCTATCTAATGTTTGACTGTTCATATCAATCTATTTAATCTTTATCAGACCATCTATCTATCTCAATGTATATTTGAATTTCTGACTTGGTGATAAGCAAGCAAATGATCTATCGATTAAGCTGCTGTTCTTCTAGTTGAACATATGAAATTATCTTGGAAATACTGAGATTTTTTTAAGGTTATAATTATTTAAATTAATTATTTGAATTTATTTTATAAGAAAATAATATTGGATCATTAAACACATTTGAATCAATAAAATCTAATTTGATGATATTATTACCATAACTAATTAGAATAGTTTCTAACAAACAAATTCTTAACAACATAATTTAAATTTTTTTCAATTTTGAGATTAGAAATGATTTATACTGGGGATATATTCAGATAAATGTGGCAACTTATATTAATGAAAATATTTTCTATGTCATTTCTAACTTATTTTCTCTCAATATGGCTTTAGTAAAGCATTGTAAAGTACGTATTGTTTATACCGTTTTGAATCAAACTTAGGAATATTAAGTTAAGAACTATTCAGTGACCTCAATTTGTAGTGTTGACACCAAACCAGGATGGTTATAATATTAATAATTCATTTTCAGCAAAAATTGAGGATGTGTACTTTTAATTCTTAGGTTGTTTGGAAAATAATGTTCAACTTTAGAATAAACCTTTTAATTGCTTTCTCATAGTTGCACAAAAATACATGACTCATTTCTAATGATTAAAGTGCCTTCTTTATTAATTTTATATGAATTTCCTTCAGAATTATTTTCTCAAATACACAAAGTACCCTGAAAAATAGTATTAGGTTGTTTGGTGAATAATGTTTGATTTTAGAATAAACCTTTTAATTGCTTTCTAATATATTATTATAATAGTTGTGCAAAAATATATGACTCATTTCTAATGATTAAAAAGTCCTCTTTCTTAATTTTATATCAATCTCTTTTAGAATTTAACTTAAAACATTATATAATTTTCATCTCAAACATGTCAAAAGAAGAGAAGTGTTTACTTGTTTTGCATGAATTTGAGCTTAATCATAATGGGGTGAAAGATCCACCTGTGATTGAGCAGTATGGCACTGGTTTCTGGAGTTCCACAGTTGGGGTATGAGTCTTGAAGATTAAGACAATAGTAAACATCTATCTGCAACTGGTAATCAACTTCTGAAAACCAGTTGAACAAAACCCACGTCAAAATGTCAGAGAAATGTTTCAAATAATAGGTGTTGGCATTTCATCAATATTGGACCATCTCAAAAAATTGGCAAGGTGAAGAAATTTAATAAATGGGTTTCACATGAACTCAGTAAAAATCAAAGAGTTCAATGTTTTGAAGTGTATTAAATGCTGCATCTGTGAAATGAATCCTTTATGACAATCGTATATAACCAATTCAATGACTTGATCATGACAAAAAACCCAAACACATTCCAAAATCAGAATTGTGCCAACAGAAAGTTATGGTGACTGTTTGGTGGTCTGCTATTGGAATTATCCATTACAGGTTTCTGGAATCTCACCAAAACCAAAGTTTACTGCCGGCAACTGAATGAAATACACATTCATTTAAGCAAAATCCGGCCAGCCCTGGTTAATTGATGAAGTCCAATTTTGCTTCATGACAATACTCAACTACAGGTTGCTAAAATGACGCTGCAGAATCTTACCATCTTGGGATATGAAACTTTGCCATACCCATTATATTCCTCTGATCTCTTGCCCACTGACTACTACATTTTGACAATTTTTTAAGCAACAAAGATGTTGAAACTGCATTCAAAGATTTCTTGGCATCTAAACCTTTAGAGCTTTATCATGAAAACATAAACAATCTTGTAACTCAATGAAAAAACTTATAGATGTTTCCTGTTTTGAATGATATAAATACTGTTCAGATACATTAATTCAAAAATAAAAGCTGATTCTAAAATCAAGCATTATTTTTTCTAACATTGTAATAAAATGGTAGAGTATTTACATTATTCAGACTATTGTCCTCATCTTTGTTGCTATTTGTATGATGTTTCAGCTGTTGTATGCTTTGGCCTTCTTCAGGTGCTAGAAATTTTGAACCGAACCCTTTATTACAAAAACCAACATCTATATTGGTTAGTTCCTGTGACTTGACCCAAAGAATTGTGAGTTCAATACCAGGCTACAGCAGTGGTGAACAAGTAACTTGCATGGTTAGAGGGAGATAACTCGTGACTTCCAATCAAGGCTTTACGCAAGGAATGAGGATGATATACCCCAGTGATTGTAATAAAAGGTTCAGTTTGAAATTCCTAGCACCTGAAAAAGGCCGGAGCGTACAACAGCTGAAACATCGTATAAATGGCAACAAAGATGAGGACAATAGTCTGAATAATGTAGATACTGTAAATACTACCTCGTCTCAGAAATATAAACAAATACTAATAAAATGGTACATTGTTAGATTTTTGAAACACAACAACTTTCTAGCTTTTGACACCACCTGTAATTTGGATCAGTCTACCCAAACAAGGAATAACAGGAAGGTTGTGCTGGGTCAGTCAGTTAAGTGCCAAATATGATACACACTTAGGCGATCATGTCTCTTTCAAACCATGACTGACTAGGCAGAAGATTGTCCGGCAGTAAGTTATCATTTCTTTCTGCAGTAGACGAGTTGCCAACTAAGGCTATAGAATCTAATCTATCCTTCTGTTTGACCCCTAGCTGGAGGGAGATGAGGTGGATTAATAATACCTTTCCCAAGGGTATTTATGCAGAAGTGAATGCAATGAACTCAACTGGAATTCAAACTCGGCTCTGAGATTTCTCATTCTGAGCCAATAGAGCAAGCAAAAAAAGAACAGGTAGTGAAGAGAGAAAGAAAGAAAAATACTGAACCTTTGATCTCTTTATTGAAATTATGCTGGAGATGGTACCATCTATAGTGCAACAATATTATTAAAGACTAAACTATCTCCCGGTTCACACTCCACCCACGTCTATTGAACAGGTGAAGAGGCTAATCCCTTCTTTCCTGTTTAGGATGTGGTTTCCGGTTTTTCTCTTTTCCAATCTGTTCACCCTTCTTTTTAATTTTTTTTTTTTTTCAATTGGAGTAGATAGACTAAACTATCGCCCGGTTCACACTCCACCCACATCTATTGAACAGGTGAAGAGGCTCATCCCTTGTTTCCTGTTTAGGATGCGGTTTCCGGTTTTTCTCTTTTCCAATCTTTTCACTCTTTTCTCTCTTTATTTTTTTTCAATTGGAGTAGATAGACTAAACTATCGCCCGGTTCACACTCCACCTACATCTATTGAACAGGTGAAGAGGCTCATCCCTTTATTTCCTGTTTAGGATGTGGTTTTCGGTTTTTCTCTTTTCCAATCTTTTCACTCTTACATAGCCCCCTGCGCATCAGTGGCGTTTTCGCCTTGCTTGGGGTGATATGATTAAAAAAAAATGATGAAAAGCATGTAAGTCATGCAGGAGTGGGTTTGTATAAGGAAATTAGTCATAAGTTGAGAAGCTGCAAAATGTTTGCAGTCATTTTTTGTGGAAGGGGCTTGTATTGTCAGTATCAATACCACTACTTATTATTGTTTGCTGCGAGAAACAGATCATTGTAGAAAGATATGTTCCCTCTTCCACTAACAGTAAGTTTTAATAGAAAGAACACGAGCTGGAAATGTATAGTTGTATAAATAGATTCTTTAAACGAGCAAGACATGTTTGGATGTAAATAATCAATTTATATAACACAAAAATAAAAACAAATATTCAAATAAAAGATAGCTACGATAGAAAAAGAAGTGAGTGATGAATTGTCAAAAGGTTGCCAGGTAAAAAAGTGACTTGCACAAATACCTGATAGCAAATATTTTCTATGGGTTAAAAAAAAGCAAAAAGCAAAAAGAATATATAAGAAAAATGATACCAAACATTTTCTATGGGTTAAAAAAAGAAAAAACAAAAAGAATATATAAGAAAAATGACGCCAAACATTTTCTATGGGTTAAAAAAAGAAAAAGAAAAAAAGGAAAAGAATACATAAGAAAAAAAAATGTTTCTTTAAATCTATTTTTAAAGCTGAGTAGTATAAAAAAATAAATGCTAGTTAAAATATGAGATTTCCATGAGTAATTTGGTCCTGAATATGCAGGTTAGATGTCTTGGTTGCAGAATAAAAAAAGAATATGTAGCTGCAGATGGCTATGGACCTTATCCAGTTTTCATAAATGTTTGCCAGACAGCTTCTACAAATGTTTATTTTCATTTGGACAGAACATGTGAGCAACGATGTGGTTCTGGAGAGGATGGAACAAAAATACTTAACATTTGGAAAAGACAGCTGAAGTTCCTGGGACATGTAATGAGGAAGGAGGGCTTAGAGAACCTGATACTCACAGGTCCAATAGAGAGAAAGAAAGGTCAAGCAACATACTTGATGGGCTTGAGCAAGGGAATGGCAGAGCGGCGTTTGGGTGTGGTAACAAAAGAAAGCATGTTAAGAGTCACGAGGGATAGGAAGATGTGGAAGGTCATGATCACCTATGTTCTGAAGGAACACGGCACATAGAAAAAAAAAAGAATATCTTGTAGTGGCTAACGAGTTGTAAATTGGTGAAAAAATATTTTACTATAGACTGCATACAATTCTTTTATATGTTGTGTCCTTTTATATGTTATATGGATGATCATTACTGATATGGAGAGATAAAATGTAAGTTACATTGAACAAAGATATATCCAACCTGGAACACGGGTAAGTAAATACAGGAATACTAGGAATACTTTTAGTAGGAATCAATATATACAATCTTGTAAATAAGACGTAGATCCGGGTAATAAGTTTATATATTCTTACTGACCAACTAAGCGGTGGTCAAACTACTCAACTCCTGCTACACACTCTCTCTAACACTCACTGTGATAATAACACTCCATTCTCTGTAGGTAGGATCATATATACACCTTAGATGATCCTATTTATTGTGCAAAAAATGGGGCTCCCCAACAATTACACTTCACAGTTTCCTGCCCTTTGTAACATTTTTTTTAACTTTTGTTTTTTTCTATCTCTTCTAAACCCTGTTCTTCTGACCATTTACACAAGCTCATTAGGTAGGTTATACATTGTTTTTCTCCATTTTTCTTGCCATCAGTATGTTTGATGAGTGCCAAATTTTCTAAGCCCACTTTTCTCATCATGTACTCTAGAAATGTCAATTGTTTCTTTCTGATATTAAGTATAAGTGTCTTTTTTGTTTCAATTTTCTCTAAAACTTTGTTATTGTGGCGGACCTGAAAGAGACTACCACCACCTTTAAATTTGTTGGTTTTCATTTTTTCTACTTTTTTCAGTACAATCTTATTGATTACACCCTATACTTTCCGATTGACAAAAAAAAAAAAAATTTGAAAAAATTTCAATATTAAAACCAGTTTAAGGCAGGGCTCAGTTTTTCATACAACATTGTAGTAAATCAATCCTTCATTTTGGAATCACTCGCTGGTACGATATTACTACGACCTGTAAATTTGTTGATTATCAATTTTTTTTCACTTTTTTCAGTGCAATGTTATCGATTAAACCCTAAACTTTCTGATTGACAAAAAAATTTATAAAAATTTCAACATTTTAGCAATTTTAGGGAGGGCTCAGTTTTTCATACAACCTTGTAGTAAATCAATCCTGTGCAATTAACTTTTTTGCTTGAGCATATTCAACAACTGAATCCTTTGCAAAATTTTTGAATAAAGCCATTTTTAGAGTTTCCGAGGAAGATGCCATCGTAAGAACTGAATAAAATTTGAAAAAGACAAGAACAAGAGCAACAACTTGTACCAAAATAAAAACAAAACAAAGCAACCCCAATGCGAATGGTTCTAAAATGGAGGATCGATTTACTATAATGTTGTATGAGAAACTGAGCCCCCCACCAAATTGCTTAAATATTAACATTTTTTCAAATTTTTTTTGATAATCAGAAACTTTATTTAATAATCGATAAGAATGCATTGAAAAAAGTCAAAAACAATGAAAAACAACAAATTTAAAGGTGGTTGTAGTCTCCTTCAGGTCCGCTGTCATTGTTCATATGTTCAGTCCATGGTAGCTATGGTTTTTAGATGGTTACTTGTGGTGCAGTCGGAATGACAAATCGGAGAGCCGAGTTCGAATTCCAGTTGAATTCCTTGCATTCACTTATGCACAAATACCCTTGGGAAAGGTATTAATCCGTTTCTTCCCTCCAGTTATGGGTTAAATGATAGGACAGGTTGGGTTCTATAGCCTTGGTCGGCAACCAGTCTACCGCAGAAAGCAATGGCAACCTACTGCGAGATAATCTTCTGCCCAGTCAGTCATGTCTCTTTCAAGACATGATCGTCCAAAGCGTGTATCACGTATGGCACTTAACTGACATGCAGGAGAAAATAAGGAAAAGAATGTAATTATATAAGTGTACAGAAGTTATGGATGTTTTGTATCTAAACGTAGTATTCACAACTTGACCATATGGTGAAGAAATGTATGTTTGTTTTCAATGTAGCAAGGATGGATAGCTGTGTTACATCTGTAGATGGACATGCAAATGTTGTATTTCATCTCTGGGTATGTTATGATGGCTGTAACATCAGAGAATGGGCAAAATTAATTTCTTGATTCTGATTTTGGTTGATTTTCCATCTGCTTATATACATGTCTTTAGATCAGCTTTGAAAAGGCTGCTCATGGTCTTATATTCTGGTTGTGAAAGTTTTCTGATTGGTTGGTCAAACTATTTTTAGAGATTTTTAATTTTGGTCTCCTTGTTATTATTTGTTTATTTTTTCTTTAATCCTGGTTGTGAAAGCTTTCTTATTGGATGGCCAAGCTATGGCTTTGTTTGTCTGGCTATTTTTATTATCTGTCTATTTTTAGAGATAGTGACATTTGAAACTTCTTGTTATTTATTTTTATTTATTTATTTTTCACTCCATACCCCCAGCACCCGTCTATAGAACCACATTTCTGTTGCTTCAAATCTCTTCTTCATCTGTGGGGAGATTATCCAGCATTCACTGCCTATACAGGAGAACAAGTATTGCATAACAGTTCGGTATTCTTTTCTTTGCTTCCAATAAAATTTTCCTGTTTTTTAATATTTTTCTCAGCTTTTGGAAGACATCTTTAACTTATTGCACTTTCAGATTTTGCTGTTGTTCTTTCCATCCTCTGTTAAAACACTTACCAGTTATTTAAATTATTGCCTTTAATTGATTTTGTTATATCTAATTTGTAATTCACATGTTGGCTGTTCCTTTTTGCTAACAACCTTATATTTTATCTTCTTACAATTGATGTTTAATCCTTTCTTCTTAGGCTTACAGCCATATCACGTTGAATACACCGGTTCTCACTCGATCACCAAAGTTAAGCAACGTTGAGCCTGGTCAGTACTTAGATGGGTGACCGCTTGGGAATACCAGGTGCTGTAAGCGTTTAGTAACGGATGTGCATTGTGGTGCCATGAATATCGGCTCGGAAAGAGAAATCGGTGAGCCGAGTTCGAATTCCAGTTGAATACCCTGCATTCACTTAAGCACTGGTACTCTTGGGAAAGGTATTAATCCGTCCCTTCCCTCAAGTTATGGGTTAAATAACAGGGTAGGACTTGGGGACCCTGCCCTTAAAAAAAATCCCAATGAATCTTGGTACTCGAAAAGAAAAAAAGCATTACTAGACGCAAAACTTATATAAAAACAACAATAAATTGTTGAAAGAAAAAGGTATTACCAGCAATAAATAAATAAAATTTAGTTGGCAATAAATGACCCGCCGAGGTTGATATGCCATAAAACAAAAACAACCAACCAACCAACCAACCAATCAACTTTCTTCTTACTTTCTTTCACTACCGTCTGTAGGAATTTTCTTTCTGCTTCTGCTATCAACAGTGTGCAATCTTCATATCTAATATTGCTAAGATTGTGGCCACCAATAATGAATCCTGGTATGTGTTATGGGGAAACACACCTATTCCTCAGATAATGGACTCTCCCTCCTATATTAATAAGAGTTAACAGGAAGTTCTGGGGAAGTTCATGCGAGTTCTTTAGACTTCTATTGGAGTTCAGTAGAACTACTAGGCAGTTGATATTAGTCGGCAATTAGCCGAATACTAAGGAGTCAGCTTTCAGTGAAAGATTACCAAGTTCCTAACATTTTGGTTACGTTAAGTCGATTAGCAACCGACAGCATGATTATAACCTTCAGTGCAAGAAACTCCAACAGTAAGAATTCTATTTCTCTCAGAATTGCTTCACTGTATAAGTTGAATTAGTCCATTAAGAAGATACACCCTTACCTTAAATCCCTTTCTATTTTCATATGTTTACTGAATTAATTTTGTACCTGTTTGCAGGTCGTTTGTTCCCAGTATGTGTTCCGAATTATTCTAAAATTCTTTCCAAATATATCAAAATTACCTATCAGTTCCAATAAGTTTTTGTGACATACTTTATCAAATGCTTTTGCATAATCTATAAAACATAGTTATACATCCGTTTACATTTATATTGCTCTTTCTGGGATAATTCTGAGCATAAATATTGTGTTTCTCGTTCCAGTGTCTTTAATGAAAATGCTTTGTTGTTGTCCTATTTCTGGTCTAATTCGGCTATAAGTTTTGGATTTCTTTGGTGGCACTATAAAAATTGATCTTCTTAACAAACTAGAATCAAATGAATTCGTGAAAATTCAGCAAACATTATGATAAAGTATACAAAAAGGTGAAATTTTTCAGAGAAACTACAATGTGCCTTAATATTATCATGAAATACAATGTACTTATTGTGACAAGTATCTTTAGTCACAGTTTTAGTACATTTTTATAACCTTTTAACCGTTAGCTAATATCAGGCTAAGACTTAATCTTGTCTGAAAGGGTCACCAATGTATCTAAGATCTAAAAATACTGGGAAAATGTTATGATCAGAAATCCTTCATCTGTAGAATCATCTGTATATTATTAATAAACAATGCAGTAACTAATCTATAGACATATTATTCTTATATAATAATTCTGCTTGTTCCTTCCTTAGTTACTTAGTTCGTGTATCCGTTACGCCACTTACTCTCTATACGGGCTTTTCCTTCCACTCTATCTTTTTAAACGCTACTCTCCTCAGCCTTTTTCTCACCTTTGTCAAACGGAAGGGTAGTAAAGAGTGTGAGAGTAGGAGGAGAAAGTCTATAGCATTAACGTAGCAGCAGCAGCTGCTTAAGCTGTGTGTATATGTGTGTGTACTGAACAATATAGTAAAAATAGGTAGGTTTGTTGTCGTATCCCGCGACCTAATAACGAAATTTCTGGCCTCTTTTACACCCGTGGCCATTGCTCAGTTGGTCTGTTTACAATGGACACAGGAGCCTTTAAAGTAACTTTAATTATTTTTTAAAAATTTTTAATCCCTTCTAACATTTTCGAAATTTTGTCAGAAAGTTTTGTTTCGAGTTGAGTTAGCGGCTAAAGAAACGTTACAACTGTTTTACAATGGAAACGTAATGATTGTATCACCCACTTTTTTTCGGTGACAAACACATTAATTTGGAAATTCTCGCAAAAATCAAATAATTGTCAGATTTTAATGAAACTATCAGTACTCATTCACAAATGAAGGAAATTATTTTTGAAATTATTATTTTAAAAAAATCTCGATAAAAATATTTTTTTTTACTTCTATTACCCAGCTCCACGTAAATCCATGAAATCTTAATAAATTTTCTATTGATGGCTAACTTTTGTTTTATTTGTTCAACGCAGGACTCATTGGGGAATATAAATAATCTATTCTTGTATTTTAAGTTTGCAATCATTATCCGAAAATCTTCTCCGAAGGGTAAAATAAAAAAAAATGCAATAAAACTCTGATATAATTTGATTTGATAAGCTTTTAATTGGTGGAATAAATAATAGCTATTAAGGACATTATACTCTGAAGAAAAAAGAATTTTCGATAATAATAAAACGACTTTTATTAAACTTTTTAATTTTAGATAGGCAATATAATCATCAATTCTTAACTGAAAAGTCTACTCGCAATCAATTCTTTGAAGATTTTAAAAATATTTTTAACATTTTAGATATTATTAAATTATTTAACAATAATAGTAATAAAAAATGAAAACAATTCTTTTAAAATTTTATTATTTTATTAATTTATTTTATTTATTAAGACGTTACTATCATTTATAGTATGACGAAGTAAAATTTTTCCAGGAAATCATAATTATCCTTCCGTGGAAATTCCACGGGTTCCGCTGGTACATATAAAACTACCTGTAAAAATGAGAAACAGCAAGACGTGGAAACAACAAAACGAGTATTATTTATTATCTGGTTGTTATGTGATGTTGAAGACACAAGAGACAATAATACTGAGTAAAAATGTGAGCTTAGAGTCAAATGTAGATCAGAATCCGACGGAATGATAGGATAAACAATAAGTTTACTGCATACAATCTTTCACATATAATTTTTTAATGCGTGTGTAATGAGTGTTCAGATAATTTAGTTGGAAAATACAAAGAAGTGTCTGGGGTTGTCTTACCTCAAGTTTTTGTTGAGTGCTATGAAATAAAAGTTACTATTATGTCCTGACAAAGGAAAAAAAGAAGAAATTTTCGTTGACGCGCGTGTTGACGGCCTGTCCGTAGTGACTGCTTGTCCGATAGTGGGAATGTCACATGTTTGTATATCTAGAGTAGAAAAGTAGGGTCGATTGTCATTAGTTTAGAACGAGTGAATTAATGAAAATTATAATTGTTATAATTATTTTATTATAATTATTTTTGACACTATAATTAGTTTTTATTTTTATGACCATGACCCAGTGACAGTATATTTTTTTATTTATTTATGTATTTCTTTATAGACATGACAATATTAAAAGATTTTCAGTTTATATAAAGTTTCAGAGATAAACATCAATAAAGTAGAGGATACTTTAAAAGTATTAACTTCAACACATTTCAGAGAAACTCTGGTGAAACCGGAAGTGTACACCTCAATGGACAATAAATGAATGATTAAAATTCTACTTCTATGTATAGACTTGTCGCGAAGACATGCTACAGGATTGTAATGGATGAAGTTGCTTTTGGTCAACAGTCTGTAGATGACACCAGCTCTCAATTTGGTATCTACACTGATGACACAACCATTTTCTCCTGTCTCAATAGTAAATCTGATCAGTTTGATAAGGTCAAATTGGCTGCTGATGTCCAAAACGATCTTCAGTCTGTTGCTAACTGAGGCAAAAGATGGCTTGTTTATTCGAACGACTACAAAACTAAAATAAACTCCATAAAAAATTCGAGAAACCCTTCTCTGCATTCCATCAGCAAAGCTGATGCTAACCTCCAGGAAAGTGATTCGTCACACCTTCTCGGACTAAAATTATCGACTTTTACAGCGACTTAATTGACTCTACTTCGTTAATTGTTGCTAATTTAACATTATTTAGCAATGAATCGTATAATCTAGAGTGAGACGTTTTTTCACCGATTTACTACTTGCCACTACAAGATAGTTGATGTAGATTAACCCAACCGATGGAAAATTTTGTTTTGAAACTATAATTATGAACTATATTCGTTATTTAAATTTTTTTTATTGAAATCAAGTATCAAACGAAATTAAATAATCAGCTTTCTTTGATATTTGTTATCACCAAAGACTCATTTTGGCGACTGGTCAGACAACATTAATGAGTCATCCCGATTTGCGTCAGGGCGTATTATAGATTTATTCTCATTTATTGAACAATTTTGTTTACCTTGCTATCCTGTTGAGCAACGACAGACCAAAATCAGGTGACACAAAGAAACAAAAGAAATTACATATATATTAATTGTTAATTTCTCTATATTAGTAGTTGATTGCAATCTCCATTTTTTCTAGATTTCTTCATTTTCTTTCTCTCCCTCCTCTCTGGGATGACACAGAAAAATCAGCTGTATGCGTCATTTGGAAAAATGGCCGACCAACTTGACTTCTACATTTTGATCGTACCAGTCTGCGGAATGTCCGTTTTGTGCGCCAATACATGCTTTTTTAAAATCTAGATGCTGACCTACAAACATTGTTGCAGACTGTTGTAGAGTGGCTGACACCCCGCAGCACTCTGAATGATGAAATGGCCCATGGCCTTAAATGGTCTATTTATGTAAAGAATAGTAGCATTCGAGGCGTAATATTCGAGTGACATTCGAGTAATATTCGGACTGATTACTTCGGCAACTGTTGTGTTTTAAACCCCTCTTCTCTATGTTGTAAGTTCTGTCTTGTCTAACTATTGTACTGTTCTGTGTATATTCGTTTAGCACCGGATATTGTGCTGAATAATACCGCAGCACACTTTCTCTGTATATCGTATCCACCTCGGCAATACAACATAGACGATACAGGTGATATCTTCCGGGGTTTAAGAAAGGGTGTTGACATTATTCTCATTTTTCTGGATTCGAATGAGACGTGGTCTGATTGGCATATTCTGCCTTGAAAATTAAGATGAACCTGTGTACTTCATATTTTCATTTCTTGTCATCAATCACTGACACACCTCTAATCTGAATATCACATACTGTTATAACTTGCTACTAACGGTTATAATGTTATGTCTCAACTGACTCCAACTGTATTCTAACGAACACTCTATAAGAAAACTATCAGAACTATGGATATTTAGCCAGTTTTTTCAATGAGACGAGATATGACACAAGGTCTGGTTTAATGTATAGAACCTGAGCGCGTACATTAGGGCCATAATGTTCACCCCTCCTCTTTCTTGCGAGTTCGCCACGTACTTAACTTTTTATTTCTTTCGTTTTGGATCAACCACTAGTCTATTTATTTATTTATTTTTCGTACGTTTTCTTTTTTTGGTACTTATAATTTTACGTTATACGAATTCTTGGGTTGTTGGTATGTCAAAGATACAATACAGAACTTGCATTAAGGACACATGACCCAATGGATAAAAGCGTTGGTTGAATCCAGTGACTTGACCCAAAGAGTTCTGAGTTCAATGCTAGGCTACAGCAGTGGTGAACAAGTGACTTGCATGGTTAGATGGAGATAACTCATGACTTCCAATCAAGGCTTTACGCAAGGAATGAGGAAGATATATCCCAGTGATTGTAATAAAAGGTTCAGTTTGAAATTCCTAGCACCTGAAGAAGGCCGGAGCGTACAACAGCTGAAACATCGTATAAATGGCAACAAAGATGAGAACAATAGTCTGAATAATGTAGATACTGTAAATACTACCTCGTCTCAGAAATATAAACAAATACTAATAAAATGGTACATTGTTAGATTTTTGAAACACAACAACTTTCTAACTACAGCAGAGGTGAACAAGTTGGATTCAGTGGTTTGAGACAAAGAGTGGTAAGTTACTTGACCCCACCAATGTTTTTCTCCCCCGGGGCTATGTGTCCTAAGTTCAATACCTGGCGATAGTAATGACGAACAAATCTTAGAGAGTTGAGTGAAATCGAGATAACTAAGACATCCGGAAGTGGCATGATTCATGAAACGAGAACAATCTACCTCAATGATTGAAGTAAAGAGTTCGGTTCAAAATTCCATTCACTTGAAGAAGGTCGGAGCGTACAACGGTCGAAGGACTTTCAATTGGAGTAGATAGACTTTCAATTAGAGTAGATAGAGTTTCAATTGGAGTAGATAGACTAAGCTATCGCCCGGTTCACACTCCACCCACGTCTATTGAACAGGTGAAGTGGCTCATCCCTTGTTTCCTGTTTAGGATGCGGTTTCCGGTTTTTCTCTTTTCCAATCTTTTCACTCTTTTCTCTCTTTATTTTTTTTTCAATTGGAGTAGATAGACTAAACTATCGCCCGGTTCACACTCCACCTACATCTATTGAACAGGTGAAGAGGCTCATCCCTTTATTTCCTGTTTAGGATGTGGTTTTCGGTTTTTCTCTTTTCCAATCTTTTCACTCTTACGTAGCCCGCTGCGCATCAGTGGCATTATCGCCTTGCTTGGGGTGATATGATTAAAAAAAAAAAAAATATAAGGACAACAGTCCGAACATTGTAAATAATGTAAATGCCTCATCTCATAAATATAGACAAAGACATACACATGTTTTATGGAATATTGCGTGTTGCCCCAGACGCACATCAATGTCCCTTCCCCCCCAGATTTAGTTAAGGTAATATAAATAGCTGTTGCAACACGCTAGAGTCAGTTACTGCATCACTGCATTGAGAAGAGGAGGTGCATATTTGTTTAGACGGATTTTGATTTGGGATTCCAATAAACTATTTTTACCATAGCTACACTAATTGTATGAGATTTGGAAAACGGTTTTGTTTTGCATAGATTTTGTTTTTGTTGTTATTAGTTTTTTTATTATTATTATTTCGCTTAATAACACTGAAATACTTCTCGTAATTGTTCTTTTTTTTACCTTGTTTTGTAGAAGTGGTAAAAAAATAACTTTAACACATCAATGGGGAAAAGTCTTTTTTATTTACCAAAATAAAGTAGAACTAATAGGTCATCTTGAATAGTTACTTATGGTAAATCGACGATATTATGTAAGGATACATATATCTAAGGTTGTTGTAGTGAATATGCTAAAAAAATGTAACTTTATTTACGAAAATAGATCATAAGTAGCCTGATATAGAAATGTTTAACGGTAACTCTAAACAGACATGGTATTATGTAAGAGGTCGAATACCCAATGTAATTGCGTTAATAAATTTAATCTTTTAATCGTTTTGCCCCAAGCAAGAGGACAATGCCACTAGAACGCAGGGGGTTACAGGTCGTAAAAGTGAAAGAAAATGAGAAGGCTGGATGGGATAGGATTGAGGAAAGACAGAAAAGGAACAGGGTTCAAGAAGACAGAAAATGGCGATTGATGTTGCATTTAAAGTCACAGAGAGAGAGAGAGAGAGAGAGAGAGAGAGAGAGAGAGAGAGAGAGAGAGAGAATTATTTTCCGCACTTTCCATCTGTGGAGCTCTCTCTGACGGTTCTATGCTCTAGTTAGTAAGACAGTGAAACCTAATTGCCAATCTAGTAGAACGCTTGAGTTCATGTATTAAAGAAAGTTTGAGTTTTATTTAACGGCATATCAACCTCTGTGGGTTATTTAATGTAAAAGATGTGGGGTTTTAAGGTATTTTTTTAATGTTCGGTTATAGTGAGAAAGTTGATTTAGTCAGATATTAATGAATTTTTTGGTTTTTATTTTTTTTATTTTAGAAAACTGAAAATGTTTTCTAGTTTTGTATTCAAAAATGTTTTACTGAGAATACTATTTTTCCTTCAAAAATGTATATTTTTCTATAAAAGTTTATTTTTATGTCTATATTTCTATAAAAGTATTTTTATTCTTTCATAGTGTTTTGACCCCAGTTTGGAGGTTAACTTTGTCGATAGCTGGGACCCAAACAGGTGCTACCAATCTGGGTCAGGGTGGACCTGAAAACAACAGCAATTAAGAGGTGGTTCCATGCTTCTCACAACCTCCCAATCAGAGGCCTTGCTGCCGGATGCAGTATACCGTCATGCACAGGACCATTGAATTGATGTAGTCAGAGCATCAAGGAAAAAAGTTCATCAGGGTATTTGCCATGAAAATATTTGTGGAAAAGACAGAGGGAATCCACATCAAGTTGGTGAGAAAGTGACTGAAGTTGAAATGCTGGTCATGATCGATTACATTACAAACCCTTCTTTGAACCAACTTTCCTTGCAGTAGGCGTACCAATTGATCCGATATACTCACGCCATTACATGTCATGGAAAAACGTGAAGCCAAGAAGGTGGAGAGTTTTGGTCTGGAGTTTAGCATCGACCATGTTGATGGCAGGCAGAAAAATTTCTCTGTCGTGATTCCTAACGTAGATCATAGTCTTATATAGAAGTGTTTAATGGTAACGCTAACGAGAACATATATGTCATTATGTAAGAGTTCAAATATTCAGTGTCAGCGTGAATGTGTTAATGAATTTAATGTCATTTACCAAAATAAAGTAAAAATCTTATATAGAAATGTTTAATGATGACTATAACAAAAGCAGACAATTCATTATTAGGATTTTCTAAACGCAGCTTAGATGTGGCACACGGCCGAAAGTATAGGTCAACCAGTGAGGATCGAACTCACTCAGTCGTATTTGGCCTAGCAATACAAGCTTCCTAACCATTACACCACGTCGAGGTGTATCCACACGCAGTGTATTATGTAAGGGTTCAAATATCCAATATAAGCGTGAATGTTTTAATAAATTTAATTTTACTTAATACTTAACAGATATTGGGATAGTGGGAGTAACAAAAAGAAAAGCACTCAAGTCCATAACCAAAACGGCGGAAAGAACAGCTAATTGGTTATGGATCAAAAGAGAGAGTGCCTGGATTCCAAATTATTAGCTAAAATTCCCCGAAATTCTGCGTCTAAGTTAATATTTCGGACGAGCTCATGTACGGTTCGCCTCTAAATGGAAAGTGGCTCTGACTGTCGCCAATAATTTCGCTAATAATTTGCAAGGTTTCGTACCGGGTCTAAACGTAATTTTCCAGTGTCTGAAAGCGCTTATCGAGGGTGGGCCGGAGGCTGATCATCTCTGGTCGGGTCGACTCGGTGAGGGGGGTATGATGTTGAAAGACCCGAAACCCCCTAGTGATCCTCGCGATGACATCACTGACGACACCCTCTAGCGCCCCCATTACGGTGCGTATGTTTGAATTACAATTTGAATGATATTGCGACGGTGATATGGTGTCTGCATCAATCTCGAACGTATCGCTTTTATGATCTTTTACTTTTCTGGGTTTCGTATCGGGCCTAAACGTAATTTTCCAGTGTCTGAAAGCGCTTATCGAGGATGGACCAGAAACTGATCATCTCTAGTCGGGTCGGCGCGGTGAGGTGGGTATGATGTTGAAAGACCCGAAACCCCCTAGTGATCCTCGCGATGACATCACTGACGACACCCTCTAGCGCCCCCATTACGGTGCGTATGTTTGAAATAAAATAAATCGTGAAAAGAATATGGACGGCTAACGTTCAAATATTTAAGATAGCAGTGGCTATGTTTAATTATGGTTATTATGCTGGTTTAACCAAATAAAAAATAATTGGTAGACAACTACGTCGCGTTACTGAGTCAGATTCTAAAGAAGATATTTATTAAGCTCTGCATGAAAAAATATTTTTACATTTTATAAGCATAACACGATCAGTATCGTATTATAAGATTATCAAAAACTAAAGTGTTAAACACTTATAAATCGAACTTTTGTACAGCGATTTATTCATAAGTTTATTTCATGTACACTTGTAAAGACTGTTGATGATTAATAGTGTTTATTTTATAATATAAAGACCAATACGACGTTATATATATTTATCGGTCACGCAGCCTGATCTTCTCTAATTAATGAGCTATTCTGTTATAAGAGGTATTATTGGATACCAACAAACGCACATGCTCGGTGTAACCATAGTCATATTTCATTCACAAATAGATGAGGCATTGTTTTTATGTTTTGCTGTTTCTTTACGGGATTTTCTCATATGAAAAAATTCAATTAATAACTCTTTAAGCGCACAATAAAAATAATCTTACTTATTGTGAGATTGAAACAGAATGGTTTTCATTTATAATAATCTATGTGAGATGGAAGATGGATGTAGGGGTTGTTCAAAATATTCTTTTGATCGTTTAAAGCGGGGATTTACTGCAGTAGTTAAAGTTATAAAAGTCCTTGGTAAAGCGTGTAAATTGTCAGTGAAGTTCACGACGTGCTGTCAAATGTTGTTGAACTGTTCAGGAGTTGATATATCAACACAGTAGCAGAAGAGTCCGTTTTCGTGAATTGTAGAGTAGTTATTGTTTGTGGAAAATTTAAGAAGTTGGTACTGCTTTGTATAATTATAATTGAAGACAAACCAAGGACAAATTGGTTTGGTTGTGGGTGTGTTTCAGAAAAAAAAACAAAAAAAACAAAAAACAAAACAAACATTTAAAATCCTCAGTTTTTGTATGTTATCTCGGATTTATTTGCGAGATGTTTCAAGTTCTCCCTAAAAAGTGTTCTGGCTAGCTCACTAAGCTACTTTTCATAATTGCCTCAGGTTTAAAAAATTCTGTCCTTTTAATTGGTTAAAAATGATATTGAGAATTAATTCTCTTCTGAAGCCATTTTTTATCAATATATTCCTTTTGTACCACACAGTGTCCGACAATCAGACTCAGAAACAAGGCTTATCAAAAAATCCCCGTCTAAATTCATTGTTTAGAAACATCTAAGGTGAAATGTGAAATAAGGATGTGCGTTGTGGTGCAGTGGATATCGGGATATCGGAACGAGAAATTGGGGAGCCGAGTTCGAATTCCAGTTGAATTCATTGCATTCACTTACGCGCAAATATCCTTGGGAAAGGTATTAATCCGTCTCTTCCTTCCAGTTATGGGTTAAATAACAGGATAGATTGGGTTCTATAGCCTTGGCTGGCAACCAGTCTACCGCAGAAAGCAATGGCAACCTACTGCGGGACAATCTTCTGCCCAGTCAGTCATGTCTCGAAAAAGACATGATCGCCCAAGCGTGTTTCACGTATGGCACTTAACTGACTAATATGAAATGGACCAGACGGTCAAATCTTATATATATATATATATATATATATATATATATATATATATATATGACAAAAAGTAGTTTTCAGGTATGCTATATTTAGTATAATAAATTATCATAAAAAATAATAAACAAATTAACTGTACAAATGCACGCATAGCCATGACTAAGCAAATTTGATAATAATAATAATAATCAACATTAATAATAATAATAATCAACAGTAATAATAATAATAATCAACAGTAATAATAATAATAATCAACAGTAAACAATTGATGAAAAAAAAAACCCTAAATAATTAGTAATAAATACTGAGTTAAAAGTTAACAAACATCGCTATAAAATAACCGAATTCTGGCCCATAATTATTTCGACTCAATAGCCATTAGAATAATTAAAAATATAATAATTTCCATTCATCCAATAATCATTAAGATAATGATACAAACTGGAAATAACTGACCTTGTTGCCCACAATACGTCATTGACCAGCATATATAAATAGTCGTACTACTACACAAGACAAATAGACTGAAGATTGCGTTAATCCATAAAACAGATTATCGTCACTCGGACAAGTTGAAAGAGAGTTCCATGGGCGAGAAGTGCACAAAGAAATATTTAGACAAGATCTTACAGTTACATTTAGCAATTTTGACAGTAAAATGATGAAATCTAACTGCTAATCTACTACTAAGAAGAAGAAGAAGAAGAAGAAGAAGAAGAAGAAGACATTTACTTTTTTTTTTTTATAAAAGTGATCAATACAACAAATATTGTAGAGCATAATATAATTAAATTTGTTTTTAATTAAAATTAATATTTTTTATTTTACATATTTTACATTGTGACACGGAAATTTCTAAAATTTCAATTAAAAACATATTTAATTATATATATATATATATATATACGCTCTCACACCCTGATTAAGCACTCTGGAAGAATGGTAGACTTTGAAAAACAGTAGCTACTCTGGCATGTATGCATCGCTCATTCAGTAATGGATTAGAGCACTCTGGCTATTGGGCGGGTATAATTACAATATACACGCTAAAATGTCTGCCTTCTTCTACCGAGCGCCCATAGCCCAGAGGTAGAATCGCCGACTGACGCCAATTCGGTCGGGTTTCAATCCTGGGTTAAAAGTAATCGGAGTCTAACTGTACTGGTGAGCTGTGATACAGCGAAACAGATCTGTCTGTGGATGATTATATATATATATCCCTCCTATCACGCTCATGGAGAGAGAGACAATACCGAGGCAGCGTCGGCTCAGTTCCTTCTTTTTACTACCATTTATGAAAGCTCTTGTTGCGTGTTCGCTTTTGAACAGTGCCTTATTATTTCATTTGTTTGCAATAATTATGACGTCGAGTATTGAAGAATATATATATACACCATCGGCCATAATTATTAGGCCACCCTAGTGTTTTAAAAAATGATTTTAAAAAATCTTTAAAAAAAAAATCTTTTGTTAATACTGCACAATAACATGTGCATCAAATGAATTTATATATATGGATAATTACCTATATTGCAGTTTCATCAATGAAAGAATGAAGAAAATTTAGGATGATTCGGACGAGTTTATCTTTGCTTCCTGGTCTTGTAAAATTTTGCAAAGTAATAATAACAAAAGAACCATTCTATTTTCATTTAGAATTATCTACTTGGCAATAAATATTAAAAATAGTATGAAATACATAATTTCTTTTAAAAAACTGGAGTGGCCTAATAATTATGGCCGGTAGTGTGTGATATATATATATATATATATATATATATATATATATATATATATATATATATAATCATATCACCACGAGCAAGGCGGTAACGCCACTGATGTGCAGGGGGCTACGTAAGATTGGAAAAGAGAAAGATTGGAAAAGAGAAAGCCGGAAACCACATCCTAAACAGGGAACAAGGGATGAGCCTCTTCACCCGTTCAATAGACGTGGGTGGAGTGTGAACCGGGCGACAGTTTAGTCTATCTACTCCAATTGAAAAAGAAAAAAGAAAAAAAGAATGGAAAAGAGTAAAAGATTGGAAAAGAGAAAGCCGGAAACCACATCCTAAACAGGAAACAAGAGATAAATTTTCTCTTTTTTTTTTATTTATTTATTTTTATTTATTTATTTTTATTTATTTATTTTTTTTGAGGTCTTTGTGAATTTCATTCGTGGAAAATCTTTTGTACAATAAAGACGGAAGCTGATGATGGTTCGCCTGAAATAGGCCATACTCCCGATTTACCATGAAATAACGTGTCTTAATTTTTCTTATATATATATATATGTATATATATATGTATATATATCCTCTCTATTATAATAAAGTTTGTTGCATATTTGTTTGTGTACATTTTGCTTTCATTTTTGACGGCAGGGGTACACTCGTTTAAAAGAATAGTTAAGATATAATCTCACTCGTTCAGAAAGGACAGTACAATTTTGTCATAATTGAGGACAGGTTGGTAATAAAACCCTAAAGTACTTGACTTTTTCTGCGATGCTGTATCTTTACAAGACTTAGATCGATTCAAAAATGGTGTATTGCTGCAATATGTGATATGAAGCTATCCAATTCTAATTTTACAACCTTAACCTCTTTAAGTCTAAGGTTAATTGTCATCTATCCACCATATTCTTTATAATCTTCTATATTAAAATAGGGTATAAATCCTTCTGTATTCCCATTATTACCTAAACATTTTGAATTAGAAACATTACAGGTACATTTGACAATTTAAATATTTTAGATCTAAAATTTAAAACATCAGAGTATTAAGAAACAGGAAAATTTCGTTAGAAGAAATAAAAGAGTACTGAACTGTAATATCAATCCTCTTATATGACTGAATGCTGAAGAATCTCTTCACAAATGAAGAAGAAACTTGAAGCAACAGAAAGGATGCTGTGGATACCATGGACTGAATATACGAACAATGACGGACACTTATACTTAGCACCAGGAAGAGACAGTTGACATTTCTAGCACACATAATGAGGAAAGTGGGCTTGGAAAATTTGATACTCACTGCACAGATTGAGGGCAAGAACGATATAGGAGAAAAACGCATAGCCTACTAGTGAGCTTAAGTAAATAGATAGCGGAACAATGTTTAGGAGGGATAGAAAAAGATAAAAAGTATTAAGCGCTACAAATAAAAAGAAATTGGGGAGAGATCTACGTCCCGAAGAGACAGGGCACATGAAAGAAAAAGAAATCATTATGTATCATTATGTATTTTTAACCATAACTAAATGCAAGAATATCGTCTAAATACACAAATACACAGTTGTCATTGCAAATACTTTCCTATTATGTATTCAAATCCTACTGCTTCATATTTTAATTCGAAATGTATAATATATTCAGACAACTAGAAAAGCGTAGTTACTGATGTTTTAGACTCGTATATAGATATAATTTCATCCCGTAATAAATTGAAATTAAGTCTATTTTTGAAAAGCAGTGGTTGTGATTGGTTCGCTTTAATATCTTATTCAGTTATGCATAAATACACTTAGGAAAGGTATTAATCCGTGTCTTCTCTCCAGCTATGGGGAAAATAACAGGAAAGATTAGGTTGTATAGCTTTGGTTGCCAACCAGTCTACTGCAGAAAGTAATGGCAACCTACGATGGGATCATGCCTTGAAAGAGGCATGATCGCCCAAGCTTATATCATGTATGGCACTTAACTGACTGACTGATCGTTATTACTTTTACATACTTGATGGGCTTGAGCAAGTGGATGGCAGAGCAGGGTTTAGGTGGTGTAACAGGAGAAAACGTGATAAGAGCCACAAGGAATAGGGAAATGTGGAAGACCACAAACGCCTATATTCTGAAGGGACACGGCACACAGAAGAACCTTTTTCAAACTAGAAAATATTTTAGATTATTAGAATGTTTTACAAAATAACAATGATTTACTGATACAAGTCATTATAACTCATTGGTAGGGAGAGAGGTGGTGTCAAGCCTTTACCGATGGTATTTTGCGTATAAGTGATAACCCGAACCCGACTAAAACTCGGCTCTAGGATTTTTAATTCCATGCTTTTATCCATTACACCACTCGCACAACCAAGCTTACAGAACCTAGTATTTCCAAACAGTCATCAATCTAGGGATGTGCGTTGTGATGCAGTGAATATCGGCTTGGAACGAGAAATCGTGGTGCCAAGTTCGAATTCCAGTTGAATTCGTTGCATTCACTTGCACGCAAATAACCTTGGGAAAGGTATTAATCCGTCTTTTCTCTCTCCAGTTATGGGCTAAATAGCAGGGCAGTTTTATAGCCTTGGTTAGCTATCCATTACACCACTCGCACAACCAAGCTTACAGAACCTAGTATTTCCAAACAGTCATCAATCTAGGGAGGAATACGGTCGTCGTTATTAATTAAATATCTCAGGAATTATTTTTTTCTGTCATATAAACTTGAAAATTTTTATCTTTTACAGGCTATGGTTAAAATATCAAAGACTAATAACGTATTACTTACATCTTCTTCTTCTTTTATGTGCCATGTCCTTTCAGGACGTAGGCGATCATGGCTTTACACATCTCCCTATCCCTGGTGACTCTTAGCCCGCTTTCTCCTATTGCACCATGCAACCCTTGTTCCGTCATCCACCTGCTCAGGTCCTTCAAATATGTTATCCGCTGCTTTCCTCTGTCTCTTTTTCCCTCTATCTGGCCTGTTAGTATCAGCTTCTCCAAGCCCTCCTTCCTAATTGCATGTCACAGGAACTTTAGTTGTCTCTTCCTGATGCTCAGTATTAATTTCCTTTTCGATTCCATCCTTTCCAAAACCTCCTCATTGATCACATGTTTGGTCCATGATATCCGCAGCATTCTTCTGTAGAACCACATTTCAGCTGCTTCAAGTTTTTCCTTCGTCTTCGAAGATATTGGCCAACATTCACTGCCATATTGAAGAACCGACATCACATAGCAATCCCGTACTCTCTTCTTTGTTTCTAGTGAAATTGTCCCGTTTCTTAATACTTTACTCAACTTCTGGAATGCTTCCTTCGCCATGCCAATTTGCCTTCGGATCTCAGTGTCGCACTTTCCATCTTCTGTTATAACACTTCCTAGGTATTTAAATTTTTGTACCTGCTTGATTTTAGAGTCCCTCACATGTATTTGGCATTTTGGGCTGCCCTTTTTGCTGATGGCCATGCATTCGGTTTTCTTGTAGTTTATTTGTAGTCCTTTCTTGTCACTCTCTTCAGCTACCTTCTGTAGAAGATCTTGTAGCTTTCTTTCTGTGTTTGCTATCAGCACTGTATCATCTGCGTACCTTATATTGTTTAAATTGTGGCCTCCGATAACGAATCCTGGCATAACTTCTAGGGTTCTCAGATTACTTACATAAGCGATCGCAAAAATTTATTGTTTCTAAACTTTTAAATGAAGAAATTTCAAAATACAAATTCATTTGTCATTGGTACTGACTTAATTTTCTCGCTATTGACGGATGTAGGATCCAAAACAATTCCGTTCGATATTCGTAATCCAATAAAATTACCATTACAGTCAATAACAAATTTTATTTTAGTAGCTCCTAATCGTGCAGTGACTTCCAGAAATAGCGGGCCATTCGGAAGTTATTTTTTCGCATCCCCGAGAACAGGGATTGGTGGTCGGGATTTCGTTAGCATTTAAAGTTTACTGTGCTTCTCAGGCTATATGAACCAACTTTTTTCTATTTTAGGTGGCATAAATCCATAGGATTTGCGTATCTTTGGTCGTCGTTTATTACGATATGGCCAGAATCCTTTCTGTTATGTTGTGTTTAATATATTTTGTTTGTGAGTCTAACAGTATTTATTCTTGTTTTACAGCGAAAGGAGGATCATTTTTGTTCAATAAAAGTCAGTTACTTCACCTCTGTGTTGTGTCCTTTAAGAACGTTGACCATCATATTTCCCCACAACTTTCTACTCTTGTAGTTCTTAGTAACTTGTCTTTTTGACATCACTCCCAATACGTCCATTCTCACAATGTGATAGAGCAAATGGTCCACTGCCGTCCCTTGCTCCTTTTCGCTTCGACATGTCTTATGAATATCAAATTCTACAAGCCCTCTTTCCTCATGTGACCAAGAAATTTCTGCTGTCTTTTTCTGATTTTTGTTACCTGTCTTTTTGTTACCATTTCCTTTAAGATATCTTCATTGCCTACGCGCTCTGTCCATGGTATTATCAGCATTCTTCAGTAGACCCATATTTATGTTCTCTCTCGTCTTCTTTTCACCTGTGAGAAAATTGTCCAGCATTCACTGTAATAAAGGACGATTGATATAACATAACAGTTCAGCGCTCTTTTGATTTTTTTAAACATAATTTTCCTGTTTCTTAGTATTTTTTTTTAGCATTTGGAATGAGTCTTTTGCTATTGATGTGCGTTGTGGTGCAGTAGATATCAGCTCGGGACGGCAAAATCCTTGCATTCACTTACGCACAAATACCCTTGAGAAAGGTATTAATCCGTCTCTTCCCTCTAGTTATGGGTTAAATAATAGAACAGATTGGGTTCTATAGCCTTGGCTGGCAACCAGTCTACCGCAGAAAGCAATGGCAACCTACTGCAGGATAATCTTCTGCCCAATCAGTCATGTCTCTTTCGAGACGTGATCGCCCAAAGCGTGTATCACATATGGCACTTAACTGACTGACTTTTACTATTCCCATGCACGTTTGAATTTCTGTGTTCCATTTCCCATCCTCTATTAAAACATATCTCGGATATTTAAATATCAGTACTTGTTTCATTTTGGCACCTCCAATTTGTAGTTCGCATCTTGGCATTTTATTTTTGCCGACAACCATACTGTTGTGGGATCTCCCCTTTGTATATGATAATGAACTCGACTGAGTATACATATACTCCTGTCATAGAGAGAACAGCAGTTGTTGCTAGAGAGTTGAGAGTTGAGAGTATTCGTAAAGATCCGTGCCAGTTATCGGAAAGTACCGGAACTGATACGTAAGTTACCGAGAGATACCGAACTTACCCAGAGACTACCGCACCAGAAGTTAGACTAGCTCTGAGCTCCACTCAGCTAGAATAATATACACAAATATACTATTTTAAGACTTGCATATATTTTTTCTTACTAATAGTATTCCTGCATTTACTAACCTGCGTTCAAGTTGTATATTATGTTCAATATAACCTATTTTTCTATTTCCACATCTGTTTTGTTGTTCATTATTTTGTGCGGTTCCTCACCCGAAATCCACAAAACATACATTCAGTGTACTTACGATTGAGGGCTAGTTTGTTCCTCTCGTTTTCCTTAACGACTCAAATTCTTAACTCACATTATAGAATGGCCCTCTTGATGACAACCATATATTCTGCATTTTTACGCTTGATGGTTAATCTTTTCTTCTCGCTTTTCTTTATTAATCTAATTCGTAATTCGCATCTTGGAATGATCCTCTTGATGACAACCATATATGGAGTCTTCATATAATCGACGGCTGTTTTTTACTTCTCACTTTTCTTTACTACTCCAATTCGCAACGCACATCATGGAATGATCGTTTTGATGACAACCATACAAACAGTCTACTTACAATTGATAATTAGTCTTTTCTTCTAGCTTTCCTTTACTACTTCAGTTTTTAACCCTTCATGGAATAATTATCTTTATACCAACCAGACAATCAGTCTACCTACAATTGAGAATTAGTCTTTTCTTCTCTCTTTCATTGACTGCTCCAATTCGTAACTCGCATCTTGGAATGATACTTTTGATGGAAACCATACATTCAGTCTTGATAGTCTTTTCTTCTCGTTTCCCTTTCCTACTCCAATTCCTAACTCGCATCTTGGATTAATATTCTTAATGACAACTATACATTCTATCTTTTAAAATTGATGTTTAGTCTTTTTTTTTTTTCGCTTCCCTTTACTACGCCAATTAGTAACTCGCATTTTGGAATTATACTCTTGGTGAAAGCGATACATTCTTTCTTCTTATAATTGATAGTCTTTTCTTCTTACCTTCCCTTACTACCCCGATTCGTAAATCGCATCTTCGAACGATCCTCTTGGTGACAACTATACATTTTGTTGTTTTCCAATTAATGCTTACACTTTTCTTCTCGCTTCTATTTACTGCCTTGCTTGAAAGGTCCAGTAGTTTTACTTCTGTGTCTACCATCGACATAGTAGCCACTTTGCGTAATTGAGTATGGTTCAGGTCGTTTTGGGAAGCAATGACTGTCACTATAGATCAGGTTGCAGAAATTAATGATTTGCTATTTCTTTAGAAAATCGTCTGAGTCCTTTCTCTTGTAAATGCTGTGTATTATTCTGGGGTGCGACATCAAATGCTGTGAAATTCCCATTCAGTTAAAGCGTTATTAGCTCTGCTAGTTTACTTAACAGATAAGGAATTATGTCATTTCTAACAAAGTGCGTAATGCAGGGTCGTTGCAAAGGCCTCACCCTCTCCCGAAATTAGGATACGCCCCCACTCTTATAATGCTCCAGTGTGAGCTGCTTGGTGATAGTAGTCGTGGCTCTGGGAAGCACAGTTCTTTGGGTAAAAGGAGCTCAGCAGAGTTCCACCTGGGAATATATGAATGAGCGGCGCTATATCGAGTTTAATTCGTTACCCCTCTTGGTAGCGGGGCTCGTGGTACAGTTGGTATGACATTCGCTTAATAACCCAATTGTCTGGGTTTCAATTCTTGGTAGTAGATGCGCACTGCTGATGAGTCCCAAATATAGAACGAAACAGCCGTCCAGTGCTTTCTGCATTCTGTTGAGATCGATGAATTACTTTATTTATTTATTTATTTATTTATATATATATATATATATATATATATATATATATATATATATATATATATATATATATATATATATATATATATATATTAAGAGGTAATTAATATATATATTACGGAAAATTCCGGAGATTGGCGAAATGTAATTTTAAAAACAACATGCTTATTTGTTTGAACATTATTTTTAATCAATACTCTCATTTGAGTAGATATTCTGTTTTTAATTAAGCAGTATATTTATATATACATTTCTACCGGCCTGATTTTTTACGATAAATTTTGTTACGAAAATGTGTGCCATTCGGCAGGATTCGAACCTTGACGCCTAGCTACATAGAGGAAGCTGCCAATTGATCTGGTGCGTCTTAGACCGTTCGGTGATGATGATATATAACTAGTTTAGTTTTCGAAGCATTGAATGTAATATTGAAAGTACTAGATTGGCGACAAGGTATCTACAATTTAGTGTTGAAATGGCTAGATGTGACCGTAAGTTCTATACTGTAGCACCAAATAAACGTTGAAAAGTGGTATTAACAATGGTAATTAATTATTAGTTTATTTGTAGACGTCCGCTTGTCAGTTAGAACACTACGCTGTATGTGTTGTTATCGTTTTTCACCAAAAAACAACAAAACGAAGAATTTTAAAAAAAGAACAAACAAATCCGAAAATGGATTTAAGATATTGGGACTTTTATTCTCTCAGTCAAACTGGAGAGATGACGTGGCATTCCGCAGTATAATTCTCCAATACAACACGCATCACCCTTGACAACCAGGCAGAGCTTTCTTTCTTTCTCTCTCTCTCTGTGGGCTAGTCTGCTGCGTCAAAGCTAGTCCTCTGTCAAAGTTAGTCCCGTGTCCAGCTAGTCTGCGTCAAAGCTAGTCTGCTGCGTCAAAGCTAGTCCACTGTCAAAGCTAGTCCTCCTCCCCGTCAAATCTAGTCTGCATCAAAGCTAGTCTCAAGTCAATGCTGGGTCCTCGTCAAAGCTAGTCCCATGTCAAAGCTAGTCTGCCAGACTCACTTAAAAATGAAGGTATGTTTATATTAAAGGCACCCGTTAACTGATCCGTGTCAACCCATGTTCTAACAATAGTCATAAGACCTTTCAATCTGATACATGTAACTTAAACTTGGTGAGCTTTGGTACTAGAATCATATTTATTTGTTGTCTCAATTAAACTACAGTTTTTTTTTTACCTTGCTGTTTTCTTATCAAACACATATGTATACATACACGCATACATACACACACCTATGTGGAACCACACACACACACACACACACACACACTAGCTTAATATAACTATCGATGTTTTAACAATTTAACAAATTATTATTATTATTTTTTAACTTGCAACTGCACAGAGCCACAAATGCAATATCAATTGTTATCTTCTGCCTTTTAATTCTTGTTCTTTTATTGTTCTCTCTCTATAATAGGAGTTTATATATTTTTAACGCTCAGTAAACTCTTGCGTCCTTGTGGTTTCATTGTCTTGCTTGGATTGATTAAAAAACCACCTCCTCAAATACCCCAGCCAGTACCCCACACTGTGATGAGCTAAATCACAGGAAAGACCAGCTGCCAATCTCTGGTCATCTAGAGTTTAGGAGGTGCACCCATATACCTTAGCATTAGATATTCACAAATGATTGGAGTATACTCTTAGGCAGTTTATTTATGTAAAATAAAATGATGTTTGGTCCGATAAGTGCGAATTAAAAGTTAAAATCTTCAGTAAATTATGTTATAAATCAAACTTAAATTCAGGGTTAGTAATCACTTTTTATATTTCTTCGTGTTGTGGTGCAGTGGATATCGTCTCGGAACGAGAAATCGAAGAGCCGAGTTCGAATTTCAGTTGAATTCGTTGCATTCACTTACGCGCAAATACCCTTGCGAAAGGTATTAATCCGATTCTTCCCTTCAGTTATGGGTTAAGTAACAGGACAGATTGGGTTCTATAGCCTTGGTTAGCAACCAGTCTACAGCATAAAGTAGTGACAACTTACTGCGGGAAAATCTTCTGCCCAGTCAGTCATGTCTCTTTCTAGACATGATCGCCCAAGCTTGTATCACGTATGGCACTTAATTGACTGACTGAACCTCTGCTTAACCTCAATTAAATCCTTGCAAATTATTCTTTTTATTAGCCTACTGCAGACTAATGAGCTACAGCCGCGCCTACCAGAGGGGGTCAGTAAATTTTATTCTATCTCTTCCTGCGCTGTCATATTTCTTCTCGTTATTACAACGCTTTCTTCAATCCATTCCCGACCAATTTATAACGCACACGTAACATTTACTATTAATGTGAATCAACCCACAACAAAGAAAAAGGCGAGAAAGATGTTTAAATATAAAAATATAAAATATTTTTGTTTTCGCGTTTTTTACAACTAAATATTTTTTTAGTGTGTATCTGTTAAATTTCTTGCAGTGCTTGTTTGTAGTTGTTTGTTAAGAAAAAGAAATGTGATTTCTTCGAAGGGAGAAAGGAGGAAAGTGTAAGTGTCGCGTAGCTTGGTGAGGAAAATGGGTGAATGAATAAGGGAATTTTGTTTATGCTGATGCGTTTTGAAACTTGCGGTTTATATCACCTTACTGGTTGTATGGTCTAGAAACTGCTTAAATACTATTTTTTTCATTGTTGGTTGGAACGTGACCCGTTGGTTGAAAAATGTTATATATGTATTTTCAAAGCATTATTTTATTAACCGGAAGTATGCGTGATTACTCAAATTCAGAAACAATTTTTTTAATCATAGTTAAATTCAATTCTCACTGAGTGGCATACACTTGTGGCCTTTTGTGACATACACAATTTTCAAAGGATACCAGTAAACGTGTGCTTCACTGTGAAGGGATAGGTTCAATCCTTACTGGGCGCCTAACGGTTGTGACTTTTACGACTAAACTGAATAAATATCTATACATAAGAGATAGATACGAACAGGTTTAGACAAATAGATACGAAAAGATTTAGATAGGTACAAAAAGATTGATAAATAGATACGAACAGACTGAGATAGATAGATAGATAGATAGATAGATAGATAGATAGATAGATAGATAGATAGATAGATAGATAGATACGAATATACTGACATATACGAACTGACTAAGATAGTTGATTTTCTAAGCGCCGGTTAGATGTGGCACAAGGCCGAAAGTATGGGGGTACCCAGTGACGGATTGAGATAGATAATTAGCGATAGTTAGTTACGAACAGACTGAGAAAGAAAAATATTATGAACAGACTGAGAATGTTGATAATTTTATGCTCACGTGCTGGCATACACTTGAAGCGCGCACACGCACACATACACACGCACTAAATTCAATTACCTAATGTTGCTTTATTTACCGTGTTCATCTATTTATAAATCATCTCCTTCAATGCCCACGACTTCATTTACTTTTTCGCATTTTCGATTGTACCCCATAGTTTCTCCCTGCTAGTCTCATTTTCATAAGGCTTTCTTTGTATGAGGGAACTTGCAGCGCGTAACGAACTACTGGTTTCATCTGCAGTTCCGGGTAAAGGTGGGCTCCGTTTGCTGAGCCTTTCTTCATCTGAGATGAACCCTTTCCTTTTCTCTCCTTTCTTTGAAAGACCTTTTGGTCTTCTCATTCTCTTTCCTTTACCGAAGCCTTTTATATAATAATAGTTTAGTAGTAGTTTAGTAGTAATTTTAACACTCTTTCTTCTTAGCTGCAGCCTTGGTGGAATTTATTATAAAAGAAAACCTATCCGTTTGATAAAAAAAAACCCCAATAGTCGAACTAAATAAACCAAGCAAGAACTACTAGTATTCAATCAATTCTTAGCTCATGTATTTTGTTTCTTTTTTTACTGTTGATGGGTGGGGGGAATGTCGCCCTATCTGGCTTTCTCACCTAGCCCTTTTTAGACATTACTGAACATTGAAAGAACACCATTCAATTTTATCTTAGTTTTTGCTCCTGAGAGAGAGAGAGAGAGAGAGAGAGAGAGAGAGAGAGAGAGAGAGAGAGAGTTTGGAAAACCCTGGCAAGCTTTTTCTTCCTCTATTTCATTATGTGCATTTGCGCGTGTATACGCAACCCAATTTAATGCAAATTATTAGATAATCTTCTGTTCTCTTAAATTATCTCTCTCTCCTCCATCCCTCTCTTTAAACAAGGAAATGCATACACATGTGAATAGAGAGAGGGTGGAATTATCATTTGTTACATTTTTAAACTTCTATCTTCATCGCTTTTTTTTCAAAATTTCTTCTCTTAAATTGCATTGCCAGTGGAATTATTTCAAGAAGAAATAAAAAATTTGAACATTTTTTTAGAATTAATTATAAACAAAAAATATAAAAAAGGGGCTTACTTTGAGAATAAAATTATTGACATTAAATTTTATGATACTTTTTTTAGTTATTTTCTTCACACTACTTGAGATACAAACACACACACATAATAAATTCACACCTGAGTGAAAAGTTATCGTCCTGACCTACTTCACAAAATCTGATAATATCGCAATCTTATTTTTATTCCTTTAGTTTATTTTTTAGTCTGAATGAGAACTTTTCAGTACCTCTCGTACATTAGACTAACAAAAAAAAAAAAAAAAGAAGAAAAAAAGATTTTTATCTGCAGATCAAAATATTAGTCGGGTTCTTCATTTTTAGGCTAATGAAAAAAGTTAAGGTTAGCACTTAATTTTTATTTTCTATAAATTGCCTTGATAGTCATCGAAAAAGTACTTTTATTTTTTGAAAAAAATATAAACAGCAAAATTTTAACGCAGTTCAGAAATATTCATGTTGATAAAAATAAAAAAATATCAGTTTCGATTTTTTCTACTCAAATTTTTCATAGTAAGGGGAAAAACGGGATTTTAAGAATAGGGTTTAAGAATTAACTGAGAATATAGAAAGTTCATGGAAGAAGTGTTTTTTTTGTCTGTTCATTTCTTTCTTTAAAAACAAAAATTATAATCTAAAATATTTATCCTTTTTAACCCCTAAAATATTTATATTTTTAACCCCTATAGCTAGTTTGTTGAAAATTGGAGATCAGAAGAAAGAGGGAAGGATGGAAGAAAAAGTCAGTCTTTTGGTATTATTACCAGTTATTTTATTTTTTCTTCAGCATACGTGGCCATAAAAAAGACTTTCTTTTTCTGGACGTTAGAAGTTATAGATTAAATCTTTGGTAATCATTTTATTCTTTGTTATGGTGGTGGGGCGAAATTATTTGTGTGTGTAAAAATATTAAATAAAAAAGGGGACTTCCTAACAAGGAGAAGCAAAGAGGATAAGGAAAGAAAGACAGACAGACAGACAAAGAGGGGAGAAATAAAAAGTAATAATAAATAAAGAGAGGGACACAGCATGTGGGTTTTTAAAGTAAAAAAAAAAAATTCCATTGCACGTGCCAGTGAGTTAAGAAAGAAAGAAAGTTAATAATAATAATAATAAAAAAAAAAGACCTTGCTGTAAAGTGCACGTCCTCGCCTTTTTTCTTTGCCAGTGTGTGGAGAGTGACGCGCCAGTCAGGGGGAGATAATTCCGTAGTTATGGCGGCCACTTGAGAAGATGGCTCGCTTTGCATTGTCATTAGATTCGCAGTCGCAGACTACCTCAAAGATCCCGTGAGAATCGGTAAGGCGCCAGACGGCGGTCAGCAATGACCAGGTGTTGTATTTGAACAAGTGGGAGACCCTCCAAAATCATCTGCCGCCCCGAAAAAAGGACGGATGTCCTCGGAGCATGCCAGCTACTATCCTACCCAATCAGTACCATGGCTCACATATTCCATGGATTCGAACTACTTTTATTCAAAAGGTTCCATGCCGAACCGTCTCTTTGGTACGAATGGAAGAACAAGCTACTGGAAAAAAGCCGCGACACCTCGAATGCGTCGGCTCTTATCGACTTGGAGGACATTGGAGTGAGTAGATAACAAAATCATTCATTTTTGAAGGGTTGCTTCATTGATAATTTTTTTCTTAAAATTCAGTGATATCTTCGTCTAGGAACAAATAAACCGGTTTTCTAAAAATCCTTTAGTGAGACTCGTCAAAAACTCTCTCAAACACACCTAATCATTTTTTTTTTTTTTAACTCGTAAAACCGTTATTTTTCATATTTTTATTAAAAATTCATCAAAAACAAAGAACAGTAAGAACACCTATTGTAACATAGTTAAATTATTATTAAACAGTAACCCTAAAAAGAAAAATACATATCATCCTTTGTCTATCCTTCATCAGTTTTTCCCTCTGTTTCAAACTCACAATCGATTTTTATGACTATAAACGAGAAGAAATTAAAATGTTTTTTTTTCTGTTTTGCTTATCACAGTGAAAGAAGGGATCTATTATTGATTTCATTTGGGAGGGTGTGTACTGTGTAAGTGATTGTAAACATATATAAAAAATATATGTATAAAGTTGACTGTCATATATATGGTTATATTTAATTTAAAAAAAATTATATTGTACTTAAATTAGTCTAAGATACTTTGAAATCGTCAACAATTTCTGTTCTTAAACATGCCAGAAACCAAATGGGGAGTGAGAGTCTCACACGCACACAAATATGTAATAATAGTAGTTTCCAACTTAGGTTTTCTTTTGCCCACTACAGTTGGGAATGAAAAGAGGCTTCACTACTAACTACCCCCCCCCCCCCGTCAAGTGTGGTGATGGTAGTGGGGGGTCTAAATGAGCAAAATCACCACTTTATTAAAATGAAAAAAAAAAATCTAAACTTTTATGACCTTCCCTATCTAAATCAGAATTACCCCTTTGAAGGGTTTTGAAAAAAAAAACTTAGGCTATCCCTTCCTCCCTACAGATACCTAAAAAGAACAAACAAATAAAACTTAAAACTAGAAATAAAAAATGAAAATGTTAATTTTTATATTTAATTTTTTTGATAATTTTCAATTTTATGTTCATTGAATCTTTTATTTAAATTTAAATAAGTTCTTTCTATGAATTAAAAAAAATACACACATTCTTACAGTAGTAACTAAAATAGTACACAAAAATGTCTTTTTTTTTGTCAGGTAACTAAATTTTAAATCCTTTTATTTTTACTCCTACTACTAGTAAGTCGCTGTCTTTTCCCTTGCATCAGAAAAGGTGTTTCTTTTGTGTAAAAAAAAAAAAAATTGAGACCACTACGAAGGAAATGATTAAAAACTAAAAGGATTGAAAAGATTCGAGTTAAGTTCCCTTCGACTTAAAAATTAAATGAAAAAAAAAATTCAACTTTTTGCTTTTGTTTTTTTTTTTTTTTTTTTTTTTTTTTAATCTTTAAACAAGGAGAATAAAATTAAAATAATTATCTTTATAATTTATTAAATATTTTATTTTGTTTAAAACTTATTTTTTTATAAAAATATTTCTGCTTTATTTTTATTTTATGTCGTAAACTTATTTTTTTAAAAAAAAAAAAATCAATTAATTTTTATTAAAACATAAGTTTCGTACGTATGTATCCTGCGAAGTTCTGAAAAATATTTCCAGCTCTACATTTTAATGGTTCAACTAAAAACTAATATGACAAATTGATTAATTAGAATTAGTATTTCTTTTATAGATTTAAATTAAATAAACTGCCAGCCCCTTTTCTTATGTTCTCTGTTTTTTTTTGTCACAAAGAATTTGAGAGAAAAAAAATTTCAGCTTGCGAAGTGCCGACATCTCTGAAAATTGCTTCTGCTACTAAAAAAACAGCTGATCTTCTTGACTAAACTTGAGATTCTTTTTAATATTACTTCTAAAATTACTTCGCTATTAAATCTGTTAGTTTTATTTTTCTACTTTTAATACGATATTTCATTCTTAATTCTTAACATTGTTCATATGATTTCCTTTTTTAATGCCACATGTTGGTTAACGAAAACGAACGTTTTATTGAATATTAGAAAACAATATTAGAAAAATAAAATATTGCTTCTGTTTTTTATATTCGATACATTTTGAAATATTTTTATAATGATTATATAGCTTTTGTTTTACTTGTAATTTTAGGGATTAAAATGATTCTTAAACTTTAATTATTTTTTTGGAAAAATAAACTAAGAAATGAAATAAATTATGGATTTTAAATTAATCGATCCGTATTTTATTTTTATCTTATTTTTCTAATTAATAGAATTTAGAATGATTGAAAACTAAAAAGGAACGTATTGTGTACGTTACCTCCCTCCTGATTAATTCAATTTATTTTGCGGCGTATAAGCTTCACATCTTACATTCAATAAATGAATAAAATTTGTTCCCAAAATCTGACCCTCAACAACAACAACAAAAAAAAAGTGTGCCTTACACGGGGAAGACTGAACTTTTGGAGTGGGTGGTGAGGTTGTGATCTACATATCTGTCAGTAGGGGCCCAGGGCAGGCTATATCATATATATATATATATATATATATATATATATATATTTATTATTTTTTTTTACTATGTATTTTATTTTTTATTCCAGTATTTTATCATGTTACTTTTAAAGGTGTGTTCTATGTTCTATACGATACTGTTAGTCTAGTTGTTGTTAGCGTGTACATTTCGTAATGGCCTTTTTTTTTTTTTTTTTTTTTTTTTTTTTTTTTTTTTTTTTTTTTTGCACTTGGATTATAACATGACTTATATTTTCAGTGCCACCTATCATGTTAGAAAATAAAATTAATAATGGCCATATGAGATTATTTTTTTTTATATCTGATAGTTTGAAATCGAAGCTTTTACTATCAAAGTATTTTTAATTCAGTGCTTGTAGGTAGGCCTTTGTTCAATGGTAACAACAACGTATGATTTCCGCAAGGGATTTGTTTTTTTTTTTTATTATTTATCTTTTTTTTTTAAATGCCTTCACGTTTTCGCTAAAAAAAAAAAAACCCATAGCATAATGAAAAAGGGCCCCAAACCTAAAAAAAAAAACATTTGGTAAAATAAAAAAAAATGCTTTCTAAGAGAAAAGAAAAAGACCAACCAAAGTAAGCTTTATTTTAATCCTTTCTAACATATTCGTTCACTTTTTTTTTTTTTTTTTCGTCAGCATACTGAGTAGTTTTTTTTTTTTTTTTTTTAATCATCTCACCCCAAGCAAGGCATTCCACTGCCACTATTGCGCATGGGGCTACATAGGGGAAGGTAAAGAGAAGGAGTGGATAGACATAGGGAATGTCAGGAGAAAGGTGATAGATGAGTAAGGATAGCGAGGATGAGTGTCGAGCAGGTTAGTGTGTTAGGAGGTGTCTATTGAGCTTACAGTTTATGGGAATTTTTTTTTTTTTTTTTGCGCCTTTGTTTCTCGGGAGAAAAACATTAATTTGGAAAATCTTGCAAAAATCAAATTATTCAAATAATTGTCGGGTTTTTAAAAAATCTTGGTAAAAATATTTTTATTTATTTATTTACATCTGTTACCCCCTCCCCACCTAATTTTATGAAACTTCTAGAAATTAAATTTTGTCCGCAAACTTTGTTTTGTTAGTTAGGACTCCTTGGAGAATGTATTGTAAATTATCCATTTTTTTTTTTCCCTAAATACTTGCTACTTTTCTGAAAATTAAAATATAGAAGTTTTATATTTTAATTAAATAATTACATAGTTTTATATGTAATTAATTACATAATTTTTTAATTGTTTATACAAATAATATATATTTAGGACATAATTGTCTGAAGAAAAAAAATTTGTGATAAATTTTTACAAGAATTGTTTTCAACTTTTTTTTATAATTTAAATCTTTCATGTGAGTAAAACGTGCCCATTTTTAAAGTATGGGTGACAATACATGACATCTTTAGAAAACATTGCAAATTTAAAGTCAATATTGCTAAAATTAGATTAGATTACAGAGAATATTTACATTTTTAAGATTATTGAATACTTAAAAAAATTAAATTATAAAAAGCATTCACTTATCTGTGCTTGAAAGATGTTGAAAGATACATAAATCACTACTAAAATTTATTTTAAAATCCGATTTTAGCTTTGCATTTTTTTTTTTTTTTTAGTAAATAATACTTGTTTCAAATCAAATTAATTATGCTTTAAATCTGTTAATATGCTTCAAATAAAGTTTCAAAAAAGTATGTATTTTTTTGTTATGAAGGAAATTACATTGTGATGAAACACAATCATCTATTTTAGATTTATTTTTACATTCAATTATTTAATTTAATGGCATTAGCATAATATGGTAGCAATGAACTCCTGTTCAGAAACATCTGATACTATTTCTACTTAAACCTATATTTTTCTATATTGGTTATTTTGTCATATGCATTATTCTATCATTTCAGAATATAGGTGATAATGGCTTATATGTGAAATTAAATGCATTACCAGGAAAAATATTGTTTTTCTGTTAGTTTCTCTACAGTTTGGAATTTCTTTCTAGCAGTTCAATCTACTCTATTTACCCTATAGCTGGAGAGAAGATATTTATTCATTCAAAAAAGCAATGCCTAAGATTTAAAATAAATTTTAAAAATGAAAAAAAAAGAAAAACCTTTCTTGAAGCCTTTATTTTAGTTTCAATCTTAAGCTAATAGATTAAATTTATTTCCAGTAAGTAAAAATATTTTTCAATTCAAAATGAATTTAAATTGATCAAAATATTTTTTTTTTAAAATTTGTTAATTTTCTAATCTTTCTTGAATAAGCTTATAATGCCAAAGTAGCTAAAATTCAATAAAATATTAGATTACTTAGAATATTTTTCTAAAATATTTTTTTTTCATTTTTTTCTTTAATAAACTCTTCATTGTATGATTACAATTTTGCTTAAATAATGCTGTACAGATCATTCAATGATTTTAATTTTTCTGAATGTTTTTGAGTGTTAATGTTTGCATTTTTTAAAGCATCATAATGAACAACTGATTTTTGTCTTGATTTCACAGAACAAGTCATCCCCGACCACACCTAATATTTTTAAACCAATTGTCAGATATTGTTTCATTTCTTTCCAGTTTAAGCTAATGCCTCAAAATTGCCAAAATATCACTAATTGTATTTGCCATTATAAAATGTTTTCGGTTAACTTTATAGCAATGCCGATTGCTAAACATGATTATTTTTCACTTATGCATGAATCTAATTCTAGAAAACAGATGCTGCCTTCAAAAAGAATCTGGTATAGATTGAGTAGCAGTTGTGTATATTGACATAATTCAATACGTTAAATATTCTACTTGCTTTTATTGTTCACCTATGCCACCAAAAGAAAATGACATTTGTCATTTTACGACACTGTTAATTCAAATTTTCTGTACATTTTTGAGTGCACTCAAAACAATTAAGACAATAAATCATGACATTTTGTCATGTTTAAAATAACATTACAGTAACATTAGCCTTGTGGATAAGTGTTGATTTGGATTGGACAGTGTGTACTTGCACTCAGTGGAAATGGTTGAGTAATAACCGAACAGTACTAATTAAGGAACTATAAGGAATGATATCCCTAGAGAATGAGAAATCTACTCCTAGTAGATTAAAGGGTTCAGATCCGAATTCCCTTTAGGTTAATAGCTGAAATGTGATAACAAATACAAGGGTCCAAATATAATGTAAAATATAACTCCTCATGTCAGAAATTTGGACAAAAGTTATCTTTAATGATGTGAAAGATTTAACAAAAGACCTGAGGTTAAAAAAAATTTTACTTAAAAACCTGAAACAAACTGTGGTACAAAAATTAAGATTCAAATATTAATAATCTTTTTCTTCTTATTAAAATGTGTGTGCGTATATACACGTAGGGAACAAATAAAGAAAATCTTCATGAGCCTAATGATTTGCTATTTAGCTTAATCAGTATTTATTCTTTTTTGCTTGCAATAAAGCCCTTGCCAAATACACTTGTTCATATCACCAATAGTTGTAAATGCAATACTTAGTGTAAGATTCAAATATTTTCAGATAATCTATTCTCTGATGTTTCATTTCAGACATCGATTACATTTCTCATACAATTAAAATACACTGATAAGCACTCAAATATTTCAACATTACAAGAATCAAATAAATGTGATGGTGATGCAACCAATCAAAACAAGTCTCGAAATTGAATATTAAAAATTAACTTCATATTATTTCAATTCTCCCAAGCTTTCTGAAAAAGCTAAATTGAATAGGGAAATGTTAAATTCATGAAGGTTTTCTTCCTTGTTCCTTATTTAATCCTTCTCAGATTTTCAATAATTCATATTTTCTACAATATTATAATCCATAGTATCTCTATCGACAAATGTTGTTCTAGGCCTGATTTTGAAAACTCATCCTCTCTTTCTATATATATTCTTTTTCTTGTGGTTGGTTCCGTTTGGTTTTTTTTTTTTCTTTACTGCGGAGTATCGTATGTCTTGTCCTTATTCCGCGGATTTCTTTTTTTTCTCCCCTTTTATCCGACGCCTTAGTGCACTGGATTGTAACGGAATTAGGTTCTGTTTGTTAGTGGTTTTTCTAAAGGTTTATCTTAGTATAAATTTACAACCTAAATACTTACAGAGTCTATTTAGTTATTATTTTGAGTATATATATATA